>CAJUYI010000043.1:118168-147603 GCA_910591695.1 Galerucella pusilla
AGGAGGGATGAGTATGAGGGCGCGCTAAAAGGAGCGATTGGGAGCAGCAGAAATTGGGTGGACCAAAAATTCGGGAAGATGAACTACTTCACAACGCAGGTGCTCACAGGGCAGGGGATGGAGATAAGTGGCGAAGTAGAGGGCATGATAAGGGAAAGAGAAGGTCTCGACATGGCATGTGAGAGGTAGAAGTGATAGAAGGGAGAAGATGACGGAGAGTGTGTGAGGGACCGCCGCCCGCCAGGGATTCCAACACGAACCGATGACTTGCTGAGTAAGTACCAACTGTGGAGGACCACACCGTTTCAACGATCTCCCATGAGATCGAGAAAGAAACCAGTTGCCTGGGAAAATTCCAAAACTCCAAAATATGCCATGAAGCTCCAAACAATAGGACAACAAGGAACTCACCAAAGCCAGAAACCAAATAGTGCGACGCCAGGGGTCTGCTATGCCCTAGCAACAATCTGAAAAGCAACAGCGACCACCTCGATGAATCAGCAGATTCTCAATCAGATGACCAGTAAAGTATCAGCACAGATAAGTCATTGAGCCACCAGATACAGAGCTGAGGAAAATCAGAGGAACCACTTGAGCGAAAGCTCGTACCGGACAAACATCAAGACAGAAAACCGTTGAGGCTACGTAGCAGAACAAAAGCACGCTCATACCCTTCCCACTGACGAGCACAAAGCGCATGTGGCGGCAATAGCAGATGGGATGGGGGTTGGTGCAAGGTTATTCGCACTCAGCAATGCTGTGTTTGTGTCAAAAATTTTTTGATAGGAAGCTGAATATTTCTCAATATTATTTGTTTGTTCGTATTTTGATGTAATTTTTCACAGTATGTATTTAAATTCAGAAGCTCGTTTGAAAAAAACTAATCTTTTTTTTCTCGATTTCTAACCGTACTATGAACAGCGATTAATGAATAATTCTTAAAAGATTAGATACTGAAAGTACAGAACAAATGGACATGTATATATGTATATACAGATAAAGCATTGTTTGTAACTGATTATTTGAATCTTTTGTTAAACCCAGCATGGTAGGTATGTAAATCTAAGTTGTATAGATTTTTATCTGAGTCTTGACAGCTTATTTGAATGCTCCAAAGAATAATGTTTAGGTATTTAGATCACCGGTATTAGGCTATTGAGGAATGTTTAATCTTAATAAACGTTGTAATTCACACCCAGGTCCATAAAGCGATTCGAAAAGAATATTCCTCGCCTACTTAATATCACACGCACTCAAACAGGTGCTGGTTGATGATTAATGGGGTTATGTAATATTTTAACATCATAAATTTAACAATTATTTTTCGTTTCTTCAATTTTTGTCAAACATATTCGCGTACACTAAACACAATGGTTATTTCTTGAACGTTACAACGTTTTTACTGTCTTAAAATACTCAGAGTATACCTCTTGTACCATTGTATGGTAAGTATTATTGTCGAGAATGACCGCTAATAGTAAATAACACCCGCTGTTGTGTGTGTGTGTGTGTGTGTGTGTGTGTTTGTATGTGTGTGCATTTACTGTTAGATGACGGATGAATTCTCGTATTCTGATTGAGTTATAGCCATATTGTGTATGGACGCGCCTCGCGAAGCAGGTAGACACATTTTTACGTTTTACTCGTAAGGGGTATGCAAATTCGCGCACAGGTTCCGCGTAGATTTATATGTCAACTGTATACGGGGAGAAGATTGTTAAGATGATGATAAAAAACAGAATAAATTGTTTTGAAAGCGACGAAATTAGGGGATTTGTGTCAAATTAGGTTAGGTCAGATGGTATGCCAGCCCCGACAAAAGTTCATAGCCAACAAAAAATTTCAAATATGGGAAATAATAAAATTAAAAGTACCTAAATATTATTATAATTATTATTAATGAAAAGTGAGTATTAATCTTACTGTTATATATATATATTTAAATAATACAAAAATATGCATGGATACACGGAAAAACATCAGCATTTTGAAAGTTCGAATTTGGCTGAATACGATCCTGATGATTTTATTTATCAAATTTAAGGTTAGCTAAATGTCAAAATAGCAAATGAAATGAACGACATTCCAAAAACCCGAATATACGTCACAAACGATGACGCACACCAAGAAGGGTATTATTTCAACTATAGATTTTGTTCAGCCATCCTTTGCCGTTACGTCATAATGGGTGACGTATTCTGCTGTTTTACGTATGTCTTATATTACTTGAATGTTATTTCACACCTAACCTCAAAATTATAATCAATGACATATGCTAGGAATTGTTTTCAAAATATGACAACTGAACTGTCAAAAGTAACAGATAAAATTCATGTCGACCTCAGATAAGAAATACGTTAATGACGTCATAATTCCGTCTCATCAATTTCATGAATGAGAGAGCAAGCTGGACAATGTATGACGTAATGGCAAAGGATGGTTGAACAAACTCTACAGATGTATATCAATTAAGAACATTAATGGAATTTCCTTGAGTACAAAACCCACTTTTATTTAATCGTTATCGTTATTTTTTTATTCAGTTATAGATAAATCTTGATCAGTCTATTTAGAACTTCATCTTCGGCTGTTTTATATCACGTCAACCACTTGTTTTATAGTCGAGTTTATTTTCTTATTCCAAATACCTGATCCGAACAATCATTAATCACTCTTATCTTAGACAACGACATTAGTATGGAAGTATTTAATATCTTAATCGAGAAACTTTTATGTAGTCATGAAAATGTCAAATTTGCAATTAAAAGATGGTACCGCCTGCTTTATGCAAGCTGTTAATATGTTTTTTTTTCATCTTGTATTGATCATAAATTTTCGACTTTCACGTTTAGTACAATTAGTTGTACAGGTGACATCCGAACAAAATTGAATCAGCATTGGGTTTTGGACTTTCTTTGTAGATCTAAAAAAAATAAGATCTTCGATGGTCTCCATTAAATATATTTACCGATTGAGTTTTTATTATAGTGACAACGGTATTTTTTCTATCGGCAACAACTTTAGTGACAGATATCCATTAGATAATTATCAGTTCTAATGTTTTCGAATGTGATTTATTGAAATTTCTGTCGAATGTAATTCCAAAGGGTTTATTATTTTTCTCACTTTTGAGATAACCAACAAAATGTTGGTCCTACGTCACTTTTTGTGTAGTTTTGTTCTTTCGTACTTACTGGCCTTCCAATCTGTAAAGTTCCCTAAAGTTCCAAAGTTTTTTAGCCTACCTTGTTGTAGTGCTTTTGATACACACTTTTTCCATTAAAAAGCTTTCTATACAGTTTTCTTATCACTTATCTTTCTTCATAGTTTTGTTCGATTGACTAGCTTAGTGTAATTCTGTATGCTTTTTTTCATCTTTTTGGGAATCAAACCACGATAAGGTTTTTTATTTTTTATTTCGACGTTTCGGTAGCTTCCAGCCACCGTTGTCAAGATTAACTAGTAATCTGACACAACGAAAAAAATTTGACGACTAGACAATCAATAATATTTTAATATATATATAAAATATAATATATAATATAAGAACTATATATTAAAATATTACTGATTGTCAAATTTTTTCGTTGTGTCAGATAGGGACCAAAAATTATTTCATTACTATTACTCCTGACAACGGTAGCTGGAACGCTACCGAAACGTCGAAATAAAAAATAAAAAACATTATTGTGTTTTGATTCCCAAAAAATAAGAGAAAAAAAGACTAAGTAATGCCACAAGGAACTTACTAAAGATAATTCTGTATGATTTTGTTTAATGGATTAGGTTTCTTTAGCGCTCTGTATTGCTTCTTTCGGTTACCTTTTTTATTGAAAAACGCATTCTGGTTATCAAGGTTTCTGTACAGTTGTCTTCGGGTAGCTTGTATAGTTATGGATGGTTGGTTAGCTTTTCCCAAAACATTATTTGTTTTTCCAGCTTTCTGTACAGTTTTGTCACCGTACATAGAAAATAATAGTAGGTTCATATGTTGTCACCTCTAAAGACTGCTAAGGACCGAAAATTGATCGTAAAATCACACGTTTGTCGTATAGGTATAGACAGGGGTCGTGCGAATTACTACCTTCATAGCTTGTTGATTTATAAATGGAGTGTTTGATACGGGGGCTTATAAAAATGTACTTTGTTGGAAAACTTGTTTCTAAAAACGATTTAATAATAATAATAATTGCATTTAGTATTGCTGAACCAAACTTACAAAGCAAAACAAAAAGGAATAATCACAAATTTTGTAATATTCTATTTTTATTCAATTGCATTGGGTTTTTATTAATTATTATGTCCATATTTGCGAATTAAATTGTATAATATAAATGCTATCTATGTACACATATGTCCAAAAGTTTGGAATATATCGCTCGATTGGGTGCTTCAGATTACCTGAAAACACTAGAATACGAGTCCGAGTGAGATAGTCATCGCACAGGGAGGAGCTCAGAGTGAACCTACTATTCTTGTCTATGTACGGTGGTTTTGTTCTATTTCCCCTCTTTCTGTACAGTTTCCTCTGGTTGTCTGGTTTTCTATAGAATTTTGTTCAGTTGGCGAGCTTTCTGTGCAGTTTTAGCCGATTGAGTAGCCTACTGTACAGTTGTGTTCCATTAGATAGATTTTTTTTGTTAGACTGCCATTTGTAGGTATGTATTATGGTAGGCAGAAAGATATGATATTACAAATATCAAAGCTCAGGTATCATCAGCCCTATAGGGTTATCCTTGATATATTTTACAAATTTAAGATCATCATAACTGTGCAATGATATAGGAAACCAAGTAAAAGTATATGTGCTGATCTTTACAATTGTTACTTGAAGGAACAATTAGTGAATAGGTCCCTAGATTTATCTGCTCATTGACGTCTTCATGTTGTGGGTCTCTCAAGGGTTTTACAATTTCTTCACTTCACTAATATGTCACTAGTTAAGGCAGATATCAGTGGAAAAAGTAATTAGAAGAAGAGATATACTACCAATTAGAACTGCTACAAAAGTCGATGAAAAATTAACATAGACGATTGAACGAATATCAACAAAAACAAATATAACTGACATTTGACATACCTAGTGATAACAGAAATAAAAATGTGACTTGCCAAAAGCTCCTAGAATTATTGGCCACCGATGCGTTGAGAACTCAACTGAAACGATATGTAGATGTTCGCAATTATAAAAAACCTGAAAAAATCTTATGATTTGGAAGGTAGACATTAATTGTCATTTTTGTCATGAAAACCACTTTTTGTTGGCCACACTGACCTTAAATTGAACTCCTCTATTAGTAACACATAGTATTATTAGAAAAGTGATTTGGGTAAATTTCACAAAGTAAGGGTCCAAATAGAAAATTCTTCACTCGCACATTTTCAGTTGAATGTGTTTCTTTTGGAATTATTATTATTGACACAGAAGTTTAGAATTTGATACCTTGGTACCAAGACGAGATTTTTCCAGAAAATTATCTTGCAAGTTTTAAACTGGCCTCGATTCCGAACTGTAATCTCAATTCTCTAATAGGATCTAATTCTATATTTTCTGGTCTTTGCGAGTGTTGAGCGATTGTGTGTGAAAGTGCTTTGGATAACAAGTATATATGTTATATGTACTACTAAAAACAAGTTTTTTCAGAACATGTCAAGTTTATGAGATCAGTTACAGGTACCGTTGTATATAATTTTCCTATTTTTTATTTCATCATAAAGCTTGTGCCGATTTTTTTCTTCTATAATAAAATTAAATGTTTCAGTACTTGATAAATGGAATCACTTAAGACGAAACAAAACGTGATTCACAATTAATTCACCTGATTTGAGCGTTGGAGATATTCGAACATTTCACTCATACCACATTAGATCAATCATATTAATATTTTCTACTGACCTCTTCGAGTCGTGAGAAAAGTTGAAAATGTTTTCATAGACCAGTGGAATAAGTATTAAGAAATTAACGCTTATAATGCCTTGCCCCTTTTAATACGGCATTAATATATAGAATTCTTGAATTTTTGATGCATAGAATTTTGTTTGTTTGTTGTTAATGACGCACACGTCGTAAAAAAGGGACCGTACAACATATCTCCACTATCTCCTATCTCGACAGAACCTAGCTCTAGTTTACGTTCGTACTATCCCTTTCATCCCTTTGTTCTAAAAGGAAAGCCAGGAGCCTGTTTCCTTCACGTTTAAGTTTCGGTGGTTCCTCCTAATTCTTGTTTTATTTTCCCAGTAGAAGATCTGTCTTACCTGATGCTTTCGCAGCATCAGCTTACTTTGAGTGGCCTTTGAGGGTACCTCCCATTTTTTCCTTCTCCGTCTATATCAACTCCCTTCCGTCCCCTACTACAATCTGCCTCCCCTGACTTGTGTTCCCTTTCTCCGCATACCCTACAAAGGAAGGCTTGCCGACATGTGCCCCACGCTCTTACATACCCAGCATTCCCTAATATTCTGCACTCCTTGTCCCACATCCCGCTACCTGGTGTCACTTCACTCCACATCCAAAACATATGCCCTCCTCTATCCCCTCTATAATATACACCCTATTTGGGTCCAGCTCAATCTCCCGTTTTCCTAGTAAAGCTTCCGCTTTCTCACATCTCATCCTCACCACCGCTATTTTCATGCCGTTCCTCTCTCTCACCCCTTTCATCACCCTTGTCCCTTCTCCAATCAATTCCTCTATTTTCTCTCTCACCACTTCATCTTCACTCCACGGTTCTATCTCCACCATCTTAACGGTTTTTGTTGTCCTTCCCGCGTCCACCACTCTAGCTCCTGTTACCCTTTCCACATACCTCAGAATTCCCCTGACCTCGACCCCTTTCTTTGCCTCTATTACCACCTCCATGTTCCTTGAGACTCTAAGTCTATCCACCCACTCTCCTTCTATCTCTCTCAAACCCTTCTCAATTCTTCCTATCCCCTCCTATTGACTTCTCCATTATCCTTCAGGATTACCGCCTCATTCCTGACCTCCTTTTTCTTTTCCCTATCTCTATAAATTGTCACCTTCGTCCCATCTGCTCTCAACCACGCGATCATCTTCCTCAGCACCTCCATCTCCACATGCTCAAGCCTGTGTAGCCCAACGCTGACCTTGCTTCCCACTTCCTCAAACAGTCGACTCATCATATCAAACACCTTCTTCTCATCCCTACAATCACCCTCCATCTGACAGTTCAACTCGTCCGCGTTCACCCTTGAACCTTTTCTTTTCGTAGTGCGTACCTCCTTAACCCACTCCATTTCCTCTCCTTTTCCAACTAGCATCGGGTACCTATCCCCAAACATCTTCTGTATTCCTTCTCCATTCCACTGTCTTCCTTAGTCACCCATACCACTTTTATCTTTCCATCCCCTAACATTGGATTTCCCACCTTCACCTCTATCCCTTCCTCTTTTCATCCTCCCAGTCGTTATCTCCAATCTCCTTCCATCCATCCCAGCCTCTTTTCCCCTCCTCCCATCGTGTTTGCATTCTCTCCTTCCTACCTTCCTCTCCTCAACCTCTCTAATTCCCTGACCCGACCCTCAGCCACCGACTTCTGCTCTTACAGACTTTTCACCCTCTCTACCCTCTCGCCTTACCATCTCCTTTAATCTCTCTACACTCTCCCTCTCTTCCTATTTTCCACTCTTCACTTCCCCCTTTCCTTTTTTCTTGTGTTTCCTCTTCTACTCCTTATTCTCCAGAGGCGATACCTCCTTCCTTTTTACCCCAGTATCGCTCCATTCACTTGTCTCTCCCGCCTTATCAGGTGTTCGTTTCGCCAGCTTCGATTTCCCAAAAATTCCATTTCCTTCTCTCTCTTCCTCCACTGTTTCCTGTTCCGCTTTCCTTGCATACTCCATACTACATCCCACGAGTAGCTAGGGAATTGAATGTCCACCACCACAGAGCCCCGCTTGCGGTAGTAAGGCTGGGTACTCCGGGAGGTAACCAGGTATCCCGGAGGCACTGTTACTGACTGACTTTCGCGCAGTCATACATCCATTGTCACGGTTGCTAACAACGTAGATTACGGATTGTTTTATCGAGGTTTACTCCTCTGGGCTTTTTGTCACGGTTGCCTCCGGACGCAGTGGCCTCCGCTGCCTACAATCTCCCCTATGCTGCTGGTTTTTTATCGAGGTTTCCTACTTTATTCCCTTTGATCCGCGAGCAACTATTCGGGTTCCTATACTGGAGCCTTATTTATTACTTATCCCAAGGGTTGGTCGGTCATGAGGCCCTTACAGCTCGAAGAGCACGAGTCCCTTGACCACCCTCTCCCTCTGGAGACACCCTATCAGCCATTGGGACGAGCCGTGTCGGGTAGGACAACCCCTCTACGGAGACTTGTCTGAGATATTAGGGGTGAATCACTTCCAGCCTCCCTTATTCCACCCTCCGAAGCACGGGGCCCTCATGTGAATATAAATATAAACCGCTGACCAAAATTTGTACACAAGAAATCCTCAGACACCCCGAAAATCCCTAGACATCCCTGGACAACCTTGGTAATCTCGGTACCACTCCTTTAGTTTATCAAATGACATGCTTGCTTTTTTTCATTCAACCTAGTACTTTTTTGAATAATTCATACTCAACATTCCTCTCAGTTTATTGCTCCAGCTCGTTTTCTGAGCACTATTTCTCGGATTCTTCAAGAGATTTGGTATCAGTACTATCATCATAACTCATTTCATCCTCAGCAACGCTAGATGATGAATTCTCGGGGGTATCACTGGAAATATGTTTATATCCAATGCCAAGTTTGATCTTTTTTTATCATTTTGGTTAAACCCAGGGCGATGGTGGATTTGACTATTTTAGGTCTTTAAAGAAGTGATATACATCTTAGTAATCGATGGGGACCAATTTTTTCATCTCCAATGGTTACTTTGACAAGTCGTCCATTTTCAACCTATAAAATGTTACATGAATCAGAGGGAGGTACAGCTTTTAAAAAGCCTTTCCTCCTTACGTCGTTTCCAAGCAATCAACATTCTAACTCTGTCGGAGTTTTCGCTTTTATTGATTTCACACTGTATATTTAAACTATCTTTATCATTATTCATTATTCCTGATCCATCCTTGAACTCTCCAACAAAAGACTCAAACGCTACACCTGTCATTTCTAGCGGCTCACTCCTCGTCTGACCAAAAATAGAATTCCAGAAGTTTGGAGCCTCCCGTTCGCGGTGATCTCTCTTTTCTATCCCAGTCTTTTTGAAATGTTCTGGTTAGCTTTTATTTATAATTTTATTGGGTATGCGTGGGAGTGCAGTTTTTGCTTTGTTAAAGGCATTCTTGCTCAGGTATACTAATGAGTGCGTAGATGCCCGTATTAACGTGTCCATACGCACCCGTGTGAATATTTCTTGTGTTTTTTTTGGTAGGGTTTGGTAGCTGTTCGTTCTCTATGGGATATCCTCTTTATTCCCTTGTGTTTTCTGTAATATTCTACAGAGCATCTCGTGGGGTCTCAGTTCTATGTTTCGGATGAAATCTCTTTGGCGATACTGCTTGATCGAAATATTTTGCTCAATTTGTATTTTTTTCCTGTTGCTGACGCTAGTGTGTCCACAAGCTATATAACAGCTAAATAATTCTCATGGAACGCATTCTCTGTTTAACTCGCTACCGAGTAGTCCGCTTATTTGATTTTAGCTACCACTGCGCTAACGTCATTGAATATTTACCACTTTTCCAGTATAAGACACCGTTTCATCAAGAAAGAAGCCACTAGGGCCAAGAAGCTGCAGTGCTATGCGCGAAAAAGCTCCACAACAATATCTGAACATCAATATCGGTAGTAGCCTTAGGCTTTGACCGATATTGATGTGCAACATCTTCGCGCATACGACTGCAATTTCTAGACTCTAGTGGCTTCTTCCTTAATAAACGGAGTCTACTCCTAGAAACTATTGTCTGTACATGGAATACCTTCTCCGTCAATCACTATGATTCCTTTAGGATTGTGTCTTCTCTTTTTGAAGGATATGTTAATTCTTATTTTCCACGTAGTGCACCATTCTTTCATTATACTAGTAACTGCACGTATTCTTCGCGACATGTTTCTTGGTTTTCCACGTTGGTTGGTTCTGTTGCTACAGCGGTATTGCCTGCGATCATTGCCATGATAGTGTTTTTCGTTTTAGGCGGTTCTCCATAAATAAGTTTGTGGATATTGCTGTTTAATTTTACTATACTAATGGAGTCATATCCTACATATTTATGTAAGTTCTTCACTTTCCTCAAATGCGCCAGTTATAAAATCTTAAATCGTGATCATTTTTTATTTCCTCATTATGCTGATGGAATCAGGGACAAAACACTTAACTATTCTCCTTACAATAGACTAGTATACAGAGTGGCATATCTTCGTAATTTTTGAAGTTGTAAACGATTTTTATCTTTTCAATCACAATTTTAGGATATCTTCAGGCTTTAACTAAGGTAAACGTCTCTCTTCTATTATACAATAATCTCTTAGGTATAGTGCCCTAGGCAATTCTAGTGCCATTCGCAAGTATATGTATATGTATTAAAATAGTATATTATGGAATGAGCACAAAATGATACCCATTTTGTTGGGAATTGCATACTATACTTTTTCTATGACAACATATCGTTCACGTTTAATACATGCAAACATTGCAAAAACTTTGAAAGAAATAAATTAATAATATTTCATTACTCCGAATTTGCTGCTAATGGGCTTTCTATCAGAATTAAAATATAAATTGGAGAAATATGTATTAAATATTTTCTTTAGGTATTGCTATTTCTAATAGGTACACAGAAATAGAAGCATATAAAAATGTATTTATAGAAAACAACTATGAAATTACTCGTTACCTACTAAAACTTTGACAGAAACGATCTGCTGACGTTTCATCAATTTGTCGCTGGACGTCGTAATTTGACAAGCCGTAGTCGTCGTGATTTTAGAGTGAACCTAGACCTCACACGAAATATTCCATTTCGGATTTGTTGCAACTTGCCTAGCAGCCGATGCAAAAATGAAATTCTGTATAAAATGTGCTTGCTTATAATTGAGGTTACGGTTATGAATAGTTATTTGTATGCCTAAGCCGCGAAATACCTTTTTATATTTGGCCACTATCTTTGGAATATATAAATATATACCGGACGGCGAGTAGCCAGTCCTTTTTCCTTACCAACATGTGATTCTCGTCGAGAACCTGTAGCACCGATCAGCCCTAAAAGGCAAATTTTTACATTTAATGTGCGACGGATAATCTCCGTTGGTGAGGATCAGTATACACTGATATTGGTCAAATATTTCAATTCTTCTCTCTCACAAGAATACCTAAGGTATATCCGACAGTTTCTTCGAATTGAGTTCAATAAACTTGTTGGTGCACAAACATAAATGTTATTACAAACATAGATGTTATTAAATATTGGGTGTTCTTCATTTGAAGAAACTGTCGGATATACCTTAATTATTCTTAAGGGTGATATTTAATCTTCATTGTCTTATCTGAATTATCTTATCTCAATTATCGTAGTTCACCTTAATTATTATCGTATCTTATCGTATCTAAGTGGACAAAGAAAGAAAACTTGTCTACTGTACTGTAATATATTTTATAAAACTTATCTTTATCTTATCTTTGCAGCCAAATAATGTCTTGTCTGTATTTATATACCAAAGGGTATATTTAAATTTTTTTGAAGATTATTGGCAATTTGACTTTGCAATTAGTTTGAATATTTGTTGATATATCATGGGATTTCGAAAGGTAATTCATTATCTTAGTTTTAGTTATCAAAATATTTTTTTATTATCTTAACTATCTTGAAATTTTATTATCTTAAAGTTTAAAATTTCAATTCTCTGAATTATCTTAAAATTTTCATCACCTCTATGTTGAAAACTTTTAGTATTCTACTTGTTTTAAACATTTTCATCTACGTGCTCGAGATATCAACTTACATTACAAAAATTCTTTTTGCTTATCTACATTCAATACCTTACCTAATATCTTGCCGACTTCATTTTTTTTTTCGTATCTACTTGTTCATCACCCATCTCTATCTATAATCATTCCGAAAGATTGATTTGTATATTTCACTTATAGACATGGATTCAATTTGTCTATATTTTATTGCATCCCTTTTTGATATTTTTTGTTGTTTTACGTTGGTTTTACTCTCCTTATTTTCTTCGGACAGGTCAGGATCTTCCTTCCTAGGTGTCTGATGTTAATCTACCTCATAGAAACTACTTCGTCCGGAATGTCACGTACAAATTGGCAGGTACAAAGTGGCAGGTACAAAGCGCATTCACATTGAAGGCACTTTTAAAAAAAAAGTTTGCGGTAAACCTCTCACAAGAAATTAAAATTAACCTTATCGGTTCATGGTTCACAGGAGAAAGAAAGCTTATTTTTACTACTTTCTATTAAATTGAACCATGAGCAATGGACATACGCTGCGTATCCCTTTCCTGTTCACATGCTCCGCTTCGAGAAAGAATTTACATATTGGTAGTGTGTTCCTATAGGAGAGAAGAATTAAAATATTTGACCAATATCAGTGATCCTCACCAACGGAGATTATCCGTCGCACATTAAATGTAAAAATTTGCCTTTCAGCGCTGATCGGTGCTACAGGTTCTCGACGAGAATCACATGTTGGTAAGGAAAAAAAAGGACTGGCCGTCTGGTAAATATTTAAATATTCCAATGATAGTGGCCAAATATAACGGTTACACGTACCGAAAGAACAGTTATCGCCGAGGCCGCTTGCGGCCGAGACAGATAATCTTGAAGTCGTTAAAAAGTTTCGTGGCCATGCCATGCACAGTATTTTTCGTGCAATCGTTGGAATTATTAAACTAGATGATTGTGAATAAATATATTATTGCTCTAAAATCAACAGCAGCTCAATTTATTCAACAATGTCACAGCGTGCTATGGAAATGATATGATTCAATATACACAAAATATTTCGACAGTTCTTGACAAAACGTAAAATATCTGATAACTACTAATAGCGATATTTCAGTAACTTCCACTCCTCCTGAACTCAAAAGCGTTATAATTTCGGCTATATTCAATGAAAAATAATCCTTGTCTTTGTAGTATTTCAGAAATGTCAAGTTTGAAAGTGATATTCGAATTTGGATGTGACGTTTTGTTTTGCAGCCGTTGCTATGGGTAACGGCCGCGAAATTGAATTTCGCGGACTCTGCTGAGGACGCGAAATACTTACTGACTGTGCAATTGAACGAAAATGACCATTTATGGAGGTTGTTGTAGAAAATAACTTTTTCCCCTATGGAGAACAGTATGAGTTTCCTCATTGGTGTGAGGGACGAAATTGTGTTCTAACTATACGGGTAGGAGGTTTTATTTTGTATCATATCTGAAGCGCATCAGTTATCGATAATAATATGTATTATATTAGTTAAATTACTGACTTATAGGAATGCTGCCAAGTTTATTGGAATGCCCTTAAGCGTGATAGAATTCTCGTTAGCGTACATACGAACACGTATGCGTAATATTGACATTATGCATAAATGATATGTTATGAAGAAATTAGTTTGAAACCCAACAAGTTGGTTGCGGTTAGCATTCTAAAGGCCCACGGCTAAAGGCTACCGTGCGAAAGTATATAACAAAACAATTGAAAGCTATCAATAGATACATAATTAAGTTTTGATTTATTACATTTTATCGATACGAATATCTCTCTCACTATGGCATTCTAAAATTTATAACTGTGTAATGGAACATTATTTAACAGCAGCGTATCTTTTTTTTTATTTTCAAAATTTAATAAAGAAAAAACGGGAGATATGATATTACATTCAAACGTATTCGACATTTTTGGGTGTAAAAGGGATTTGTAAAATATTTCCCACTATAATAATGTCGTTATATTGTGATCTAGATTGTAAATGAAACGGAAACGTCACTGCTAAAGTGCTCATTTGAGTGAAAGTTACAGTTTAAGGAATATTTAATAAAAAAATGATTTGTTGTGGGTTATTATGTGTATGTCCGATGACTGAAATTATTGTTACCGACAACTTCTGTTGCGAAATCGCAGCTGTTTAGATGAAATTATATGCAACGATATTAATAAATTATAAACATTATGAATACAAAAGTTATTACTTTACGATTGTCTGCAGAAAGTCAGTTTTTTTTTATTTTAAATGCATCAGTAACTCTTCAGCTTTTTTCTGTCTTTCCGTTGTTAATATTTTAATAAATGGATAATTATTATGTATTCTATCATTTATCATTTGGTCTCTCGTCAATTCAAGTTCGAATCCGCCCAATCCAGAAGATAATGAATACTAAGAAGAGTTTCCTCCACCTCCACCTCTACCCAGACGACCTTAATAATTAGTTCGTTAAGGGTTCGTCCGTCAAAAATATCATTGTAAAAAAGGTTTTGTCTTATGTTTTACATTCAGTTAATTTTCACTAATAGTTAGGGAGGCGAATAGGGGATCTTTCGGGAATACCCGAGCGTGGCAGTTGAAGATATGAGAGATACCTTAGATCTAATAGAACAACTTTGGAAAGTATAAGCTCCATATGTAGTGACGCGCACCTAGGATAGACGATCAGATTAGTAAAAAAAATCGATAGTCTGAAATACTCGAGCGCGTCAGATTAAGATATTGGGGGTTGATCTTAGTGTTTTAAGACTGAATTTAACTAATCTGACGATAAGTCCTTGACACCGCCGAGTTATAACATGTAATACAGACCCTTTTCGGTCAAATTAAGAGAACCCACCAACATTTTTGTCAGATTAAGAAAATATGCTTTCAGGATACCGAGATGAACCTACCCTATGAAAATCTGACGCGCTAGAGTATTTGAAAAGAACTTTTTTTTGGAATTTTCAAAAATTTGTCGTAACTTATCGTCACGCCGAAACCGTCAGTTTTTTAAAGGGAGTTTCCTTGGGGCCTACTTAACACCCCTTCCGAAAGTCTGACGCGATCGAGTGAATTTTTTTTTCGGATTCTCGATTACTTTATATGCCTACCCCCACCACGCAAAGCGGCAGATTAGTATACCGTTGTTATCAGAGGCACTTGGGGCATACGTGGTATGAATGCGCTCGAGAATGCCCAAGTAACTGTTTTTTTTTAACATTTTTGAAAAACCGTACACGCCATACCCACCGCTAAAATGGTTTTTACCATAGGAGCTTTTCTTTTCGAAATTACTTTATCTTTCGAATTTGATAGATCTCAACGCCTCCCTAATAATCATTATCGATTGCCAAACTGTTAAAGTATTGTGCATCATAATTTATATGGGAGTCTTTTTAATATTAAATTCCACAGACGTTGTCAAATATCCCAAATTTTGGGCAATGAAGATTGAAATGAAATAAAATCTTTTACATCCTTTATAACATCATTTTAAAGACAAATGTGTGACAATGCAACGGAATAGTTATTTATGTAAAAAGTGTGTAGAGTAGCCTTTTTCCGACGAATCGAATATGCGACAGTCGCAAAAAAGCCTTTATACATGAATTGCGAACAATATTTTCTCTACTATCGACAATTTAATCAAAATACATAAGTTCAATAGTATAATAATTAACACTGTTCCAGTTTTTGCTTTTTTTCCTGTATAGGAAAAAGTTGCCTGGTTTTAAAAAATCTAAAGGTAGAATGTCCACGCAGTGTTGGTGAAGTTTGTATCCATATTTCAGGCTGAAATCTACGATATCCATTAAATTTTTGCATATGAACACCGAAAGCCAAAATATCCTTATGCTTTCATATAGTTAGGCAGTACTCGAATCTTTGACATGCCCTGAAATCATATCTTTCTCTTAGCTCTGGTGAACCACAATAGGGTGACACTTGAGTAAGATTTAATCAAAAACTGTGGTACATGGTTGTACATATTGGTGGATTCAAACAAAGCATCAGACATGCTGAAGCCACGCGCCTTAGCAGAAACAAGCAAACTCCTAGTCGAAAAACCCTCGGAGTCGCTGACTAACAAAATATTGTATGTAGGTGCTAGATAGGGAAAGTGACGGTATTACTCAACGGTCACTGTACTCTAAGTTAACACATGCATATAATTGGAACATTATAGAGAGGAACCTATCTATCGGTTTTGTTTGGAATCAATCATGTGGTATTGTTGACTAATCAACATCTAAGTTTTGCAAAAATGTGGCTTCCTATCTGATAAATGTATCAATGACGCAATCTTCTCTGTCTCAATAAAGTATAGACCTCACTCAATCGAAAACATTGTATGAATTCAGTTTTTTCTGATTTCGCGAATGCCTATGACTGAGTTGATCATGAATTTTTCATATCAAAACTACAATTTCACATACATCCAAGAAGGAATTCCTGTGAAACCGCTGTACAAGTGAGTATCTCGATGAATCCAAACAAATCATAGAGCGTACGTGGCTCACGTACGCCAAAGCAAAAACACAGCAAGCTTCTGGTCAAAAAACGCTCGGAGATGCTGACTGACGACTTAAAAATCTGCTTTTCTGGAGCACTTGTGGTTTATATTCAAATGACATGAAAATGTGCTATTCGTGCTTGGTGTCAGTAGAACCTTTCTCCAGCTGGTTCAGTTGATGGTGGCTCCTGCATTATATCTTTGTCGCTGTCTGTAGAATGGGCAAATCCTCAGCAGATGCACTGCAATCGAAGACGAGTGATTGCACTTACCAAAGCTGTCCTAGTTCGGTCTCTTGCCGTTCGATCCAGGGACCGAGTGTAAGTGATTCCTGTAGTAGTGTAGTGCGTAGTGTTGTAGTCTTCTCTGGTGTAGTCCGTGAGTTGGTTGTATGTATAAGAAGCACAAGCTCTGTGTTTTTAGTAAGTCCTGAAAATAAGGGTGTGTAATTGGTCAGAAATCGGAAAAAGGTACCTTTTTGCGCGATCGATCTTTTTTGTTTATTCACAGCATCGGTTGTCAAGACCGTAGGTTGTGTTCTAAGTCTTACACGTCGGAAAGTGATTTACTTATAGTTCAGACGTCGGTAAGTGAATTACTCACCGACGTCTTAGTCCTACATAGTGGTCCTGAAATAGATATTTACGTAATTAGTAATGAAAAGCGATATTGTTCAACAAGCGTAATATTTGCCAAAACGAGCGCTAGCGAGTTCTGCAAATTACGCGGGTTGAACAATGTCGCTCTCTTCATAACGTGTTTACGTACAACGTTTTATCTAATTCTGCGCTTTCATAATATTCAATAAAATCTTCAATTACAATGATAATATTGAAGTGGAATCAAATGGTGTTAGAAGTATTGTTACTATGATTTATTCACCCAGAAAATTGACTTACTTTAAATAACTGTGTCCTGAATAATGTTTCCAATGTTTATAAATCTCAAAATACTATTGAATTGAAATAATGGGTTAATTGTACAGTTTAAATAATGAAATAATTGTCAGTTTTGACAGTACCTACCTAATTAATAAATTATTCTTTGAAACTCATGTGGTATCTCTATGTTGAAACATAAACAGTAACGTAAAGTTTTTACATAACTACTTTTCATAACTGATATATGAAGGTTATGAAAAATGTGACGTTACCTAACGTCAAGGAGTGACGTAAAGTGTCACATTTGATAGCGGAATTAGATAAAATATATTACTTCATCCATTACACAAAAGAAACAACAAAAAATAAGAAGATTTATATTTTTTCAATGAACAGAACAATATAAAAAGTAATAAATGGTATAAAAACAATTTCACCAAAATGCAAATTATATTTTGAACTGATCGAGCAGTATAAATGTCACTTTTGACATTTCGTTCATTCCGAAGAAATTTAAATTATCTTATTCGAAATTTATTTCAATAGAATCGCGCAAAAAATGGTATAAGCATCTCCAACTTTAAGGGTAATACCGGTCTCCAGCAAAATTGCTGTCTACCAGTAAACAACCCCAACTAACATTTTAAGTCGTAAAACCGTAAAACTGAGTATATAGTCAACCTTCAAGTCATTTTTACTAGTCGCTGTTACGTTTTAAATACGTCGTTAACACGTAACCACTACCAAAATGGGAAACACATTTGTGGTACCTAACTACAACGTCGTGAAAACGTTGCAGTGACAGGCACAAAGACGTAATAATACCGTTTCAACGACGTCATAATAACGTAATAAAGTAGTAATTCTGACAACATATTTTCTACCCTCCTCGGCGATACGTGGAACAAAATTTTATTTCTTTATCTTTTATAGTTTTTATCTAAACTCTCAAACTATGGTGGAGTACTCTACATAATCACAATAATATAATATTGGTAAATAATACAAAGTAAAACACTCTCAATTCAGAGGTCCCTAACTTCGAAAACATAAACCGGGCATACTTTACTGATAATATGGATACTTTTAGCTCTCAATTCAACATTCGCCTCTAAAATAATCAGTTTTTTTAAGAAAATGTTAAACGTAATGCGATCTAGAAATTAATTTCATATCGATAAAATGTATAAAAGGCTTTTCTTACACTCAGTTTGGTCATAAAAATGATAAATCAACAATGTTCTGAGCTTAAAAGTAGGTCGAAGTATAATTTCGACAATAATTTTGAATTACACAAAATTGAAAGTAGTAATCATTATGGCGTCCAAAAAAATAACGACCCTCAAGTTAAATTCATTTCATGGTTAATTTATTCGGTAATTGTGACTTTGTAGTTCTTTTGAATATGTCTCATATAGGTAAAAAACCAAAAAGTAATTTTTGAAGTAACGATTCCCAACAAAATACCAATAATCTGACCAAAAAGTCACATACCTATCAGTAATAAACTGTTGAAACATTTGCGTCATAAGCACAAGCATTGGCAACTTAACAGTGAATCGGGCTGTAAAGTAAAATTGGAAACGTAATTATAACCACAGCAATTTTACATATAAGTGAAAATAACTTATAGGTAATATTTACGTGAAACTAATGGTGATTTTTAACGCCAAAATTATACTTATGAGTAAAAATAATGTATAAGTGATTCTAAGTGGGTTCTTCTTATGTGAAACGGAGTCTACCAGTAGACATTGGAAAATAATTGGAATATGATTCAGAGCAATATGGCCTACCTGCCAGGGACGTAATTCTGGAATGGTTTATTGGTTTATTAGCTCCTTTGAGAGTTCCCGTAAGAAGGAAATAGAAATGGGAAATAGACCCTTGATGTAATCCCGAAATAACGAATAACATATGAGCAGAATGCATAATCTCTTCATCAAATTTCGATTAAGATAAGATTTTAGTAGTTTTGAATTACACACAATTGTCGAATAATATATTGGATCGAACGGTTAGAATGTACATATAAGTACGCTTTATTTGATTCCGTCATCTAAATTTCTTCGATTCGACATACACACGCAATCTTGATCGAATTTTTACGTTGTTGTACCCGTGGAATCCGTGTTATTTTTCCTTAATTGCTCAACAGATCGACCCATAAAGTAGTCTTTATCAGACTACTTAACACAATGGCGTACAATTCACTTAAATTTCAGGACAAAATTTCTCCAATTGAAAAAGTTTGATTAGTGTAGAAAATTTATCATTTTTCCATTCTTGCGATGATATGAATAATTGGGATAATTGTATCTACTATTAATATTTATTTGAATAAATATTACCGCACCAAAGGATAATAAGTCGACTTACAACTCATCGATATCTTTTTGGTAATTGTTACTTACGTCCCTGAAAACAGTGTTTAAATGCGTTGTTTTCAATGTTTAGGTCTCATTGAATTCCATCCCGCAGTATGCATACATACAAACCAGGCTTAAGTCCATTACTTAGCCACGTTCCCGCGTTCGTAGCGCTGCGGAGCACTGGTCATAACAGTACGTTTAGACTCCCTTTCACATAACAAGCCACGTGAAGTTTGCCAACTGTCTTGCGCAGAAACCAAAATTGGTCTTGTTCATCTATATTGCCTCGTAACTGTATTTTCATGCCATTGGCGTTACAAACAAACATCTCCAATCTCGAAAAGCTTTAAATAATTCCCAAATATGTTTTATTTAAACTATACATCTCATAAATACATTTTTAATATTGTTAATAGTATAGTTCGTTATTTCTAGCTGTTCTATTATTACTATCTGCTTCCTGTGTTAGGTTTTCGTTTATTATTCCAAGATAATGAAAATGTTCAACTTGCTTCAGTACCCTCAAAAGGTGAACGTTTGGGCCGGTATCATAGGCGACCATATTATTGGTCCTATATTTATAGATGGGAATTTGACAGCTGAAAAATATTTAAATGTGCTTAGAAATGAAGTTATTCCTGCGTTGGCAAACTTATATCCCAACGCATTAGATCCTAGCTTACCAAATAAAAATGTTTGGTTCCAGCAAGACGGGGCAACACCTATTATGCTTTAATGGTAAGAACTTATTCAGATGAAATCTTCCCCAATAAATGAGTTGGACTAAGAGGTACTATTGAGTGGCCAGCTAGATCGCCAGACCTTACGCCGTTAGAATTTTTTCTGTGGGGTTATCTCAAGAACAAAGTATATAAAACACAACCAACTAGCATTGTAGACCTCAAAGACAGGATAACTACAGAAATACGGAATATTTCACCTCAAACTTTAGACAAAGTTAAGGAGGAGTTCTATAGGAGGCTGTGCTATTGCCAACAACTAGGTGGAGAACATTTTGAGCATTTATTGCAATGTATTAAAATCAAATACATCAGGTATTTTATGTATGTGTTTAATAACTGTAAAAATAAAAATTTCACCCTGTATAATTCATAATTGACCATACATTATTTAGTTTGTTGGAATCGGTTCGTTAAGAGGATTTCAAAAATATGCAAATATACAGGGTGTTTCATTAAAAAATCACCGACTATGGCATACTTGCGTGAGTCACCCTCTACATTTACATTTATGTTTACATAACGCACAACTCAATTCAAAAGTTGACGTGTCTCGGCATTTTTTATAATTTTCTAAAATAATGACATAAAGAATTTCATTCCATAAGTGGTTTCCACACTGTATGTATTGTTAATAATACTAATAAACAGTTGTAGATAAAATTTTGTACGTAACACGTGTGATAGGGATTATTAACGCACTTATGTGAATACGCGACTCGGCCTACAGCCTCGTCGTGCAAACTTCACATGCGTGCGTTAATAATGTCCATATCCCACTAATTACGTAAGTAACTATTTTTGAATTGTGAAGTTTCAAATTCCAGCGCTCTCTCAACTAAGAATGATAAAGAAATATTCATTCCAGCAATAGAAAAGTTTCAATATGTACGTCGCTGTCGTCGACATGTCCCCGCAAAACAGACCTTTCCAAAGTCCCACGATTACTTCTTTCGATAATAACAACTAATGTTTCCAACTTGTTCGAACCTATCAATCAATCGTCCATCAAATGTTCGACTAGAATTGAAATCTCTTGGATCTGGCTAACAGAGGACATCATTACGATGTCAGCGAGCACGAACGTATCAAAGTATAGTATATATATATATATATACTTGTGTTGGTCGTTTTAGAGAGAGAACAGAAAAAAATTGTAGTTTAAGGCAGTCCCCACATTAAATTTATACGTAATCGGATTTAACAAATAGTATATACCGACGACCTACAACGAAGAGTTACTCGATATCCCGTTTTTCTCCGACTTCCTGAATTGATAAGCGCGAGCCGTTAGAGAAAAAGGAATGTACGTTTACGAAAACGGGTCTTTAATTCACGGACTTTCGGGAACATATAGGAGAAATTATTTGTATACCGTTATATGCAAATAATGTAGGTATAGATTTCTTCGACACCTGCTTATTTCTTCTTAGCGAGACTCGAGACGCTGAGAAAATAAACATTTCTGATCTATGTAGATATATATCTGGAAACTCAAAACTTAAATTTCTGGTCGCCGAAATATTTAATCCTTTCTAGTCCTGGGAAGTAGGGATATGAAACATTGACACAAAATTACAGGCCAATATCGCTGCTGTCAGTTTTTTCGAAAATTCTTGAAAAAATACTAAAAAATAAAATAACCAAGTTTTTAAATAAGTTTCAAGTACTAAATGATAATCAATATGGGTTTAGAGAGAAAAAATCGACAGGGGATGCAATACACGCTTTAATCTCTCAACTATACAATGCTTTAGATACGACAACACCTGCAATTTGTATCTTCATATCGACCTCTCTAAAGCTTTTGATACGGTGTGTCACAAGCGTTTACTGGAAAAAATTCAATTTTATGGAATACGTGGAAAAATATATCGTGTAATAGAAAGCTACCTAAAAAATAGAAAACAATATGTGGGAGTGAATGGAGTATTTAGTGAACCAAAAACAATCACCTATGGCGTACCACAAGGGACTGTACTTGGACCTCTTCTCTTTACCCTATATATTAACAGCCTGATGGCAGTGAATACAAAAAGAGAAATAATAAGTTTCGCAGATGATACAGTCATAACATACAAGTCAAGAAACTGGCAAACGCTGAAAATGGAAGTTGAAGACGATTTTAAAACAGTTAAAAAATGGTTTCAACTAAATAAACTAACGTTAAATAAAGAAAAAACTGTATATCTGCCATTTACATCTTACATAGATAATTTGCCGAATCTTGGTGCAATATATGTTGATGAAAATACTCAAATTCCCGAAGCCTCATCAATTAAGTACCTAGGTATTATTATAGATATTATTATAGATATTATTATAGATGGGATCTACAAGTGAGAAATGTTACTAATAAACTCAGAGGGTTGCTACATAAATTTAAATATTTACGCGACTTTTTAGATGAAACCCAGTTGAAAACTTTATATTTGTCCCTGGTACAATCGCATCTTACGTACGGAATTATTGGTTGGGGTGGTGTGGCAGATTGCCATTTGAAACAGTTGGAAAATATGCAGAAATGGATAATAAAGCTAATTTTAAAAAAACCAGTGTTTTACCCCAGCGATGCGCTTTTTATGGAGAGTACTTTTTTTGACATGAGACAGTTATACTGCCAAAACATTCTAATAAACATCTTCAAAAGAAATATAAATATACTTTTTCCACAACATGATTACCCTACTCGACGTAAATGTACTTATCTCACAATGAGCTCAAAGACCATTGGACAACGATGTACGACTTATTTTGCACCAAGACTCTTTAATATGCTACCAAATAATATTGAGGAAATAAATAAACTGCCACGTTACAAATATTCTGTAAAAAACTGGATATCTAGTAAAGACAGACATATTTTTGATGATTTCATTAATTTAAGGTATCTAAAATAATTTATTTATGTTTAGTCAATTTCATTTTTGGAATATTACAAAATTTTATCCCAATTTCAAAATTAAACGCAAAGCTAAAAGGCTTATTACCCGATTAAGACCTTAACTCCCGACTTTGACCACAACTCACTATCAAGACCTATCACTATATATTATATTATCACTAAATTATGTTGTTTTATGCTGGTTCATATCATTTTATTTTTATATGGTTTATACATGTTATTACAAATTTTATAACTCGCGCACAGGCATTATTATGCCTCAGCGATGTATCAATGTTTATTCTGAAATATTTGAAATTGTTTTTATCAAATTGTATTGTATTTTATGAATAAACATTATTATTATTATTATTATTAAAATGGAAAAAAATTTCGACCAGAGATTTGACTTTTAAACGAAAGTATATGGGTAGTTCTACAAAAATAGGAATTATTGCGGCTTCATCTTTTCTGTACAAACATCGATTTTTTTTCGCATGAGAATGTGAATAACAAGTTCAATTAAACGGAGAAACGAAAAAAACCGGTTGTAAAGATTTAATTTTACTCAAAAATCTACTATTTCCTGGCAAATTCTCAGTTCCCTGTTGTGTCACAAGTACAAAATTCGAACTACATTTATATTTCAACAAATCGGCTATCGAATTTAATATGGAATTACGTATGTATATAATCCATAATAATCACTTGTATCGATACTAGTGCTACTAACCTCGTTAAATCATATTTTATCGATTATTCAATTCGCCGAACTTTGTCCTCAGTTCCAATTATCAGTCCCCTGAGATTGCTATTATTTGTGGTACTGTGTTATGATATTTAGTTATCGAAATTTCCCTTGGGGAGACTTTACTTTGGAATGAAATTCTAAATGTGCATCTCAACATCAGTTACGCCTAACATCTTTTACATTGCGGTTCGCGCCGTTCATTAATGTGTACACGTGTGGGACCAGTCAACTCCTAAGGACCCTGGTAAGTATTTCCATGGAAAATCATCACTATAGTATCTTGTATTCAGAATCAAAACAATTCCGAAGATTTGGATCTAATTAGTTAGTATTTAACGGTTTTTTTAAGAATAATTTGATAATTCTCAGACCCCTGTTCTCAGTCTCTTGGAAATATTGGTGACAGGGGACTGGGAACCAAACAGGGGGCTGATGAATGTGGATCAATCGGCTACACTTATGTATCTTAAAGTCGTTTTGTACTTCCATTTGTCACTATGCCTCAACTTTCATTTATTTATTTTAGACCAAAATGAAGCCGAAGAACAAATTGAGCAGGGAGGAGATACAAAAGAAAAGAGATGCTGAGAGAGCCCGCTATCAAAAAATAAAAAATGGTCTTGTTAAGTTAGCTGAACAAAAAGAAAAGGAGCAACTTAAATATTTAAAAGAAAAAGAAAAACGAACCAAAAAACTAATTTCAGAAAAGACACCACGAGAACAAAGAAAAGCGCGTAAGAACTGGAGAACCTATTATACGAAAAATATTTCAACACAAAAAGCAATAAACGATTTCATAAGGGAAAATATGCCATTAGTTTCAGGCGGTGTAATTATAAATGATAGACCATTGCAACTAATACAGAATGGAACACCTAGAAGAATTGAGGCAACGACGAAAACGAAGTTTGGAAATTAAGAAAAAAGATAATAAGATAGCAAAACTCAAAGCATAACTGAATGAATATAAGAAGAGGATTTGTCGTATGAAGAAGTCAGAAGCACTTTGATCCACTTCCAAAACTAGTAGAGCAAGCTGAAAATTAGAATACACGAGCAGAAGTAGTAAAGATAGCTGTATTTGGTGGAACAATAGAAAAACAGATCAATGGAAACTGAATCACTGAAATTAGAGATCCACACAAAAAAGAGAACTGCACGAAAGCTACTCTCAGGAGAAGCCGCCAAACGAAACAAGATGTGGAAACATCCAAATAGGATTATTACCTAAAAGAAGGTTTGGCAGTCGACAAAAACTAGAAAGCAAATGAAAAAATCCAAAAATCATATGAGGATGTAGTAGAAACTTTTTTAGAAGACGGCAAACACAGTAGATTATGAGCGGGCAAAAAAGAATTTGTTACTAAGAATAAACTAGAAAAACAAAAACGTTATCGTCTGGATGTTATACACATTATTTTATGTTCCGTATGAAGAGAACTATTATTTTTTTAGTCTATTTCAAATAAAATTTTAATACCATTCTTGATTTGAATATTTTCTATTTTAAAGATATTTAATGAAAAATAGTTCATACATATTTGTCTATTTTCTTTAAAGCTTCAGTTCCCTGAAATCGTTCCCAGTCCCCTGTCCAGATGTTTATGAAAAATGTCCATAAAATCATAAATAAATAATTTTTTGATTGGCCACTTCTGTACCGTTATTAAAGCATCCTAAGTCATATCATAAGCAACTTACAACTAATAAAATTACTTAAGAAGTATATGGACAGAAGCACCGTCAAATAATTCCTATTTTTGTAGAACTACCCATAACTAGTATAGACGACTTTCCTAAATTTGTGAGATGATTCCGCTCGAGCTTCTGATACAGCTTGTAAGAATAGCTTGGAGCATTGTCATTGTGAAATGTCACAGTTTTTCGTCCATAAATTTTTAATAACACTCCACCTTCGGTGTTGTGTTTTTAATAGTTGACAGTTATTCTCGTCAAATTGCTAGGAAACAGTTTCTCATTATACAACCCAAATTTACCCGATAAAATACAAACCACTTGTGCAATTGTAAGTGAAAAAATGTTTTCTCCGTTTTTCTCAAATTTGACAATGGAAAATATAAATCATGGATTCATGTTTATTAAGTAAATGTTTGTCACCAAATACCACGTATTTTGAAAAAAAAAATACAGATTCAATCATTAGAAGCGGAGAAAACAGTGTTCAAAGTTCAATAGCCACTGAAACAAAAGTATTAACAATCTTTGAGTTTCTGATCGACTCGCTGAATTGTTTAATGAAAACTCTAAATACTTACTCTCATTTTTTCATTTACTGTACTGTCAATGAATGAATAAAAATTCCACAGAGTGTGTATTAAATGACGTGCGCGGTTGTTTGAAGCAAAATGAAGAAAAAATTTTTTTTTCAGGTAAACTTTAAAAATTTAATTTTTATTATACAACTTATTATCTATTGATTGTAGTAAACCGCGATTTGATAGCATTAATGTTCATGAAATGAGACAAGATTGAAAAAAATATATAGGTATTTTGGAATTTCATTGGGCCGCCATTTTGAATTTGAGAAATCTGGAAGCACCATTGTTTTCAGGTGCCGTATATAATATAGTATATTACGTAACGAGAGCGGAAAGTGACATTTTTCATACGAGTGGGAAGTATTGTCTCACGAGGCGAAAGCCGAATGAGATGGTCCCACGAGTGTGAAAAATCACTTTTGCCCAAGTTATATACACTATTTTCCCTAAGACCAGGCGATATACTTTTACCGAATCAGGCTTGTACAATCTTGCGTTTTTATGTAGGTAGATGTGAAAGGTTGTACATAATAATATGTGTATTTGTAATTAGTTTATATAGTTTTGATTACTTACCTTTGAAAGTGGCCCAGAAAATTTTGATTTTTATGCGATGAAAAAGGGCGCCTTCATAAAAAAGTTAGGATAAATATTGGTACACAAATTATTATGAACATTTATCTTAACAACTAGGGGCCATCCAAAAAGTACGTCACACGAATTTTAGGACTTTTGAACCCTTCCCCCGTCCTTGTCACAGGTTGTCACATTTTTATAATGCCCGCATCCTGATGTGAAGTCACACATTTTTAAAATTTATGCATGTATTCAAAAATAATCGAAAGAAAACAGCTATTTTCATTATTCACTTATTTTTATTACATAATAATCTAATAAAATCAACATAAAGTCCAACATTTCATAAAACCAAAAAAACAAACTACTAGTTATAGTATATAGAAAACAATAAACGATTATATCAATTAAAGATAAAAAACCCAATTATCGAGTGCATGATAGATAATCAGCGAGAATGCTAAATTATCAATAAATATACTCGTAGATCAAGTTCGTAATTTGTTTTTGGTTTTTAATTCACATCCAAACTTTGCGTTTTAGTATATTAAATTTTAACATGTGACGTCACAAAACTATTGACCCCCTCATCCCCCTTGTCACACGATATCACAATTCGATGATACCCTCCCTCCCGATTAACGTGTGACGTACTTTATGGAAGGCCCCCTAACAACAATTGGAAACAGAACAGAAACAGAAACAGACTTCGTTTCTCGAGTTGTTGATGTTGCCATGGTAACTTTAAAGTTTGATTTAAACAAGCTGAGGCGTGCTTTAAATAGGTAAAATGGTTCACCAATAAAAAAAAACTATTTTGCAAAAATTATTTCAATTTTTCAGAAATTGAGCGCGGAAAACTTTTTTTTCATTTTGCATCACGTCATCTTATAGGGTATCAAATTACCTACAATTTTGATGCCCACAATTTTTTTGTACAATCAAATCTAAAAAAGTTATGGACGAAAAACTATTGCATTTATCGTGTTCCAAGCTCTACTTGCAAGCTGTATCTCAAGCTCGAGCGACATCTCACAAATCTAGAAACGTAGTATATACTACATATACTTTCCTTCAAAAAAGGTAAAATCTCCGGTGGAAATCTTATCCATTTCACGACAACTTTTGGCCTAACTTCCCAGGACGCTTTAGAATGTTCCTCCGCAGTACTCTATGTTGGCTTTCTATTTGTCTTTAGACCAATTTCATTGTGGTCCTGATTATGGTCCAAGATACATTTGTGTGGAAGTGTAATAACTTATTTGGGATACAAAATGCTAAAAAATGCTTTGAATTGGAGTTGTTGATTTGCGCCTATTCACATTTAAAAAATATGTCTCAAGCCTGAGCAAGAAAACACGAAACTTACTTTCTTTCAATAGGACACCCTTTATTTTTGTTCACCATCGAATTCATCGTAAAATTCTGCATCTAGCCCCATCTTTTCAACACGATTTCATTAGCTTTGCCTGGTGCCAAGTGCCCCGCTGAAGGTGCACCACCGATAACTTAAAACTTTTGGTTGCCACTGCGGGCGGCTGCTCTGACCTGCAAGGAAAGAAATTCTGGACCATGCCAAACACTGGTTTTTTATAACGAGCCGGGATTATCCCGACCGATGAACAGTTTTGTTGTAATTTTATTTGCCTTTATTAATTGTTATTTTTTAAACTTTTGCATCATGTGTTTTCAATTTCTTATTTAAGTACTTTTGGGGGTTGGCCGGTTGGGGGGCTTTGCGGCTCTTTAGAGGGGCTCAGACCCTCGAGCCCGCCCTAGTTGTGCCTATGCTTGTTTGTATTTTTACTACTCTTATCATTATTTTTAGTCTTTCTATCATACCACAACTTTTTGGTACAAATTTTTGTGATGTTCTGTATAATGCTTTGTCGTTCATCTCGAAAGTTGTAGTAGACGTGAGAAGTGTGTGGACCGATCCAATTAAATACAAATGTGAGAAGCAGAAGAAAAAAAAATATTCCTGTACGCGTGTAGAAATTCAATTAGTTTTCAAATCAGAAAAATATGTTTTGAAGCAGGTAATTATGGTAATTTTCTGAGATTAGAAGGAGGTGTTAATTAATTATCTCTGTATAATTACTTCAAGCATGAGATAAAATGAAGCAAATTCCACGATTTATGCAGTCGATAACTGAACGTGTTTTATAAATATCTTTTTAATTTATAGATCAGATAGGAAATTGGAGTTTCATTTTTTGTTTCGAATACTAACGTGTATCTTCTATCTTAAATATGATGTATTTCTCGCGTTGGTATTCATTTGAATATTCAGGAATTTCAAAAATGTGCTTCCTCTACGTTGTGTTTTGGAATTCTAAAAAATCTGGCGTCAGCCACCGCTTAAAGCTGGAGTGGATAGATAACGCGCGATCAAATAAAATCAAATTGTAGTTTTTTTGAATAGATGAGGCTTTTACTTGATGTAGATCCTTAGTAAGTTATGAAATCAAACAATTTTATTTTGTTAAATCTACATTGTATTTAA
>CAJUYI010000043.1:152603-213729 GCA_910591695.1 Galerucella pusilla
GAATGGAGGTATAATGAGAAACTTACTATTTATACGGTGCCTTAATACTAAATTATACGGATATTTAACAATAAAATTATAATCTATTTACAAGGAAATGAAATGAATTTGTCTAAATATGGGATTAACTAAAGTATTTAACAAGTTTACCTGGAAACTCATTCACAACCATCCTACAGGAATCTTTCTAGGTAAAAAGGTTGAATAATGGAGAATTGTTAATATCAAGTTGGTCGTTAAGAAGATTATCTGAATATTTGTTTTTGTTTATCTCTAGGGCTTCTAAAAGATTTAATTTGGAGGATTTAGTTTCTATATGCAAAATTTCAAAATCTGAATCGAAAGAGTGTTGGTTTGCTAATAAATGATTTGAATAGTTGGAATCTAATTTTTGATTGTCATAACTACGTTTGTGTTCTGAAATTCCTGATTCTGAAACTCCTGATTTATTTAGTTTTAAAGATTTGGATTTGTTGTTTTTAATGAATTTGGATAGATTGTTGTCAGTTTTGAAGCAAATATTCAAGTCTAAAGTTTCTAAAAATGATTCTATTTTTAAGGATGGTATTCCAAAGTTAAGCTTTTAAATTGGTTATTTTTGTTTTTATCAGAAGGAAATACTTGTTCTAGAGTATGTTTTCGTATCTTTTTATTTATGATGTTGTCAATTAAATTTGGATCGTATTTATTATTAACCGCTATTTGCTTTATTATATTTAGTTCTTTATTGTAATTGTCAATATTCAATGGAACTGTTAAAAGTCTATGTATCATACTATTGAAAGCTGCTAATTTATGACTGATTGGGTGGACTGAACTATTATGAATTGTAATGTCTGTATGTGATGGTTTGTGAAATATAGAAAAGTCATGTCTATTATTTATATTTGAAATTGTGAGATCTAGAAAGTTTATGGACTTATTTTGTTCAATTTCTACTGTAAATTTGATATTTTTATGTATTGAGTTAATGTAGGTGATGAAGTTATCTAATTGTCTCGTAGTACCAGTGAAGCAAGCTAAAATGTCATCTTAACGACCAACTTGATATTAACAATTCTCCATTATTAAACCCTTTTACCTAGAAAGATTCCTGCAGGATGGTTGTAAATGAGTTTCCAGGTAAACTTGTTAAATACTTTAGTTAATCCCATATTTAGACAAATTCATTTCATTTCCTTGTAAATAGATTATAATTTTATTGTTAAATATCCGTATACTTTAGTATTAAGGCACTGTATAAATAGAAAGTTTCTCATTATACCTCCATTCGTTTGATAAAGCTACTGTGTTAGCGAAACGCGTCACTTTATGTTTAAATACAATGTAGATTTAACAAAATAAAAATGTAGTTTTTTTATTGAAATTTCATTATCAACATAGTCAAAAACATTTGCGAAATCACAAGAAACTGACGCCGTAAAAAGTTCATTATCGAGGAAAGTAAAAGGTGATTAGTGTGAGCTGTTATCTTCAAAGATATTTATAAAAATGGTTGATAGCTTTCAGCTTAACATTTCAAAACTAGTCACAATGTTACAGGGTGTTCCATAGCTGGGTGCCACATCAACGTTATGGTTTCCTTTCATTGACACACCCTATATTTTAATTCACGTGAATCACGACCAATGGGAGGGAGGTTTATAACGAGATGGTAAAATGTTTGTCAGTCAAGTACTTAGTATATTGGTAAAGCCTACATTTCAAAATCATTTTGGAATATACTGATTGTCCCAATAAAGTGTGGACCCCACATTAATCGGTGAGAATCTCTTAAATTTCAATTTGATGTTTCCCATGACATCCTGAACAAAAGTTACTATCGCTTCGACTCTCTGAATGCTGGCGTTTGGATTCTATAGGGGGTCAAAGCTTGATATTTCGACGAATTTTCGAAAAATGAAAAAATATTAACTGCAGATTTAATTATTGTTCCAGTTGCAGCATTGCAAACCTTGACAGAGGTTATGTGGATCGACGCATAACCATATACTCCAACAGTCAGGCAGCAATTAAAGCCCTGAGTGGGTATACCAGCAACTCAGGACTTGCTAACGAATGTCGAAAAAGACTTGCTAATCTTGCAAGGCGGAACGTGGTGCGGCTAGAATGGATACCAGCCCACTCTGGTTTTGAAGGCAACGAGATGGCGGATGCACTGGCTGCGGAAGGGGCGGCAGCTCCTTTTTGCGGCCCGGGCCCGACCCCGGGCCTAACAAAACAAAAAATACGCAAGGAGACGAAGAAGTGGCTGAGGAATCAGCACCTCGCTCATTGGAATGCTCTGTAGGGTCCTAGACAATCCAAACTTCTACTGAAGGGATGCACTGATGGACACGCCAGGGCAGCTACTGAACTACCAAGGAGTAGGCTAAGGAAGATAGCAGGACTCCTAACAGGGCACTGCTGTATGAGGAAACACCTCCACAACTTAGGAGTAGAGGAAAGTTCCCCATGTAGGAGTTGCGGCATGACTGACGAAACGTCAGTCCATGTTCTCTTAGAGTGTCCACACTGGGTTGTACTACGCAGACGAATCTTCGGAGTCCCTGTTATGGCCCCTGGAGACACAAGCAGACATCCATTGAAAAAGGTTGTGGCCTTTATTGAAGGGCTCGGATTCATGAATGTCTAGGTAGCAGGAATGGCACGCACAATGGGCCCGCCAGTGGACTCAGTGCCAGAACCTTGGCTTGAGTTGTCCAGGACAAGGCTCGCCTGCACATTTAGTAGTAGTAGTAGTAGTAGTGCAGCATTGCAACATTTATGTGCTCATGAACTCTCATTTTAGATATTTTGTCAATGCAATGTTTCGAAGTTTCTCTAGGAAACAATATTATTTTCCGTTACAAAAGAATTATTGCCGTGGCATTCGCGGGGTGGGCACTGTGGAAATTTTTGATCCAGAAAGGCTCATCTACATTATGTTAGGAAATGAAAAAAAATTCACGGATGATTCTGGAAATCATTTCAAAATTATTCCTAGGCATCCCTTCCTCATATTTTTTGGACCATCGCCGCAACTTTATTCGGATTCAGATTCATGAGCACAGACCTTGACACATTTGTATACAGTGCTATTCAAAAGTCCCCTCCCCCCCCGTATCTTTTGAACGGCTACACTTAGATTAATAAAATTTGGAGGGTGGAAATAAAGTGTTGTAAACTTCTCTACGAATGGTAACAGGTGACGTAATAGTAATATATGACGTCACAGTGCCACTCTGGCCAATAATTTTAAATAGGACCTTATGGCAAGTGATATCTCTTTCGAAAGGCATTGACATTGGCTACATAGCCGTATATGTTTTGTTTGGGTTTAAACTAATTTTGACGGATAAATTGAATAAATACCAAAATTATTATTTCACATTTAAATATTGAAGATTTTTCAGTCCGCCTCTGGTTAGTTGTCGAAAAAATTGACGTTTTTAATTCAATAGTATTTGTTGCTTTGCAAAGTTTCTCTAAATATCTTGAATATTTAATTTTATTATTGTTTAACGAGACGTTTAAGAGTTTACATAGGCAAAATGGTACGTACTCAAGCCGACAAAGTAGCAACTATCCTAATAATTGGTAAATCTAGAAAGAATCTTCATGAAGCATAACGTTTATTGAGAGATACCCAGATCGCCCTATCTCCAGATCTTATTTGAAGGAGCTTCTTCAAAGTTTGAAGCAACAGGTAGTGTTCAAGATGCCAAACGATCTGGTCGACCAACTTTTATTGATGATAAAAAAATTGATATAGTTGCTGAAATGGTAGTAAACCTTACTTCCTCTTTAACTAAAGTTGCGTCTATCTGTGTGTGTTGGCTAAAAGTAAATTTCATCCATACAAGTTAAAAATGGTGCACCATTTTTCGGATGACGACCCTGACAGAAGACTCGAATCCTGTGAATGTATATATGACAAACAAAATTAGTCAAAACCCACATTGCACAAAAACAACTTGTTTTAGTGACGGAAGTACTTTTTGCCCCACTGGAAATGTGAATACACAAAATGTAAGGTATTGGGGTGACACAAATCCTCACACCTTTCGTGAACAGCATACCCAATTTCCAGAAAAAGTCAATGTTTGGGCAAGTATTTTGGGAAACCACATAGTTGGTCCTGTTTTCCTAAATTCAAATTTAAGCGGTGAAGTGTATCTGCCTCTGGAACTTAACAACGACTAGGGGATGGCCGAATGTTCATTGTCCTTTACAGAGAAATAGAATTCACTAGTAGGTGGTACACACAGTTATACTTTCTCTCTATTTCAAGCTGTTTTTCTCATATTTTCCTTGTCGTACTTGTGTAATCCAGGAAGGTCCCATAAGAAATTACGCGATCTGTATATGGAACTTACTAATTAATCAATTAAATTGAATCTTATTCTCACCCAAATACACTGCACTGTCACGGCAAATTTATCACTCCTAATTGAATGGTAATGGTATTAGGATTTTATTATTGTCCTTACTACCTGCGGTTCACTATACAGGAAGAATCTAGCGAAGGTTGCTAACTGAACACTTATTCACATGAAGAAGCGCTTACAATTGAACAGAATAATTTTGCATTCCAAGTATTGCGTTGTTCCAGTGTGTAAATCAACGTCTATTTAAACTCCAGACAAAATATTTGTTACTTTACCTGGTGGCGCAAGCAAAAATACACTTTAGACAAGCGCATTACTTTTGTTTGTGACGACCATTTTAATGTAAGTACTATTTTTATGCTGGTAATTTTTATTCTTAAATAGTTTGAGGTTATGTACCTATATGTCTAGGAATCAACCATAAAAACATCATTTTCTTACGACCACACATCGAAATATGGTTGGTATATATTATATAAATAAAACAAAGTTTAAACCGTACTTACGATAATGCTTTAACTCCTCTTATTTCCTCTGCATTAAAGCAGCTGTTTAACTTCAAGCAGCATAAATGAGTCCACTTTGGGCAACTTATCAGTTTGTGATTTCACAAAACCTTCGCTAGCCATATCTTTACTCACCATGAAAGAATCGTCACTGAACTAGTAAATGAAATATATTCTTCTAGAAGTTTTAAAATATCCTCGGAAATATCGAATGTTTATGTCCACTTTACGTTGACTTTTGGAAATAAAAAAAAAGCAAACACAAACACGTAATGGTCTTAAACAAACATATTATAAACAATATTTTTACGTCGATGAAGTAATTAATAGTTGATTAAAATACAATATAAACACACAACTACACACACACATAACCTAATGCATTACCGGCCATATTGACATAAGTAAACACAAGAGATATTACATCACATGTATCATCGGTAGTGTTCGGAAATCCTCGGGTTGTGGTCGGAAAGTGCATTGAAATTTGAATTTTATTTCAAAATTTGGGATTAATTTCCAATGGATACTGGTTTATTTCCTATTATTAGAAATTTTTGATATCATATTTACCATTATAACTTAATACCAAAGCAAAATGTACTCTATTATAGTTAGTTAAGGAAGAGTCCAATATTATCAGATGCAACAGTAATGCAGTGCAGTTGATTAAATTGGACAAAATGACACATTTATAATGTGTTCGCAAATCCAAATTAGGTTTATCAACAAGTAAGTAATAGTAGTTTTTCGTCAACGAGTAATAAAAAAAACGAAGAAATAAATCAGTTCATTAAAAATATTTCCGAAGTATTGGGAGGCAGCGATACTGTTATGATTATTAAGATTTTCTTGATTATAATTTGATGATAATAATCGGTAGGTTCCAGCTCCAAGAACGCTGGTACTGGAAGTAATATAACGATTTACTTTTAAAATAAAAAACAACCACTTCGTATACGAACCACTTATGTACATTTTGCTTTAAAACGAGGTCAAAGTTAATAAGAAGGTATACAGGGAAACCAATTTATTAAAACAAATCGCTCTCTATCTATCAGGTTATGGTGCCGTTATAAAGAATTGCCAAATCGACCCACAAAAATGTCTTGAAAATGAAAAACAAAAGCAATTATTTTTTTCTCCTCTTCCTGGTCTTTATTACACTCAGAGAATCAGTTTATTCATAATTAAAAGCAAATAATAAAAAAATACTTTCTAAACTCGAACACTATAGGATGGTTGTAACTAGGATATTTTTATGGATTCCATTAGCCCATTTTTGGTCATATAGTAAACTCAGCTTTTTTTCAATTAGTTTTCATTAGACTTCAATGAGCAAAAGTAGAGGAGGCTATTATAAGCTGATAATTTATGACATGTTTTTTATTTTTGAATATAGTAAAAAAATACAAAATATTGATACAGTCTAAAGAAAATCTAATTCACTTCAGTCCATTCTGGTAGACAAAAAATCATTGAAAATTGCGATATTTATTGATTTCTTCAACAAAAAAAGTATCCTCTTGAATTTTTCTTCACTGGTGGTTGAATTTCTTCCATTACCTCTATCTTATCGTACCAAATCTCATCCTTTTTTTCTGGCCATTTCCAATCATTGCCATAGCTTTCCATTGTGCTGATAAGCATTAGCGCATTACATTAGCGCTACTTTTGTAGAAAATAATTCAAGCCACATCATTACAACAAAAAAAAGGTAAAGCTGTTAGTATCCCCAAATCTTAACTTATTTAATGAAATTACAGTCGAAAAATGTAGGATAATTATTTTTTTTAGTATCAAGATGAACAGTATTAGGGCATAGTAGCAGTTAACATGAAAAATATGTATGGTACTTTTGATATTTTAAAATAATAATTATCGTACACACAATTACATTTTTCGAACGTAATTTCATCAAATAATAACCATGTAGTTAATCACAAAAATGTGATTATCTTTAAAACCGTTAAGATTTGGGGATACTAACAAAATACCCTTTTTTGTTGTAATGATGTGGCCTTAATTATTTTTTACAAAAGTAGCGCTAGTGTGGGAGGCAAACAAGTTTGGCGTACATTTATGCCGCATACGTGGCCTTTGGGGCGCCCTCTACGAAATACATCGAAATAGGTACCAATTCATATTTCTCATATCCAAAAACCCATAACCTCAAATTTTTGTGCATATACGTCAAAAAGGTTTGAAGTTATTGTGAAAAACGAAAATTAAAATTCCTGTATCTCTCTTAATATCAGGCTAGTTGATTTAAATGGCAATATTTTGAAGTGAAGATTGTACTGTTTTTCTATGTACAATTACATAAGGACCACCCTGTATAGTATCGCATAGTGATTGATGATATTCATTAAATAATTGAAAGTGGCTAATTTGTAGATTAATTTCCGTTAATCAGAGGTACTACTATGAACCTATTTATCTAAAGACTACTTAAAAGTCTGTGGGAATGAAGTAAAAAACAATTATTTTGAGTTATAAGAAATCAAATGGTTTTAAACTGGTCTTGGACATGGAAGATTCGTTGGGATAAAATCAAACACGTCAATTAAAACCGTGTGATATTACCTTAATGACGATTCCGTTAAAAGTTTTCTGTGAGACATATTTATGCTTGAATCGAAAGCGACTCATGTCATTCAAAATTAACAAACTAATTCACCTTATTTATATTTTTACCGTGGACCACCCAGGTATTGTCATTGGCATATATTGTGCTGTTAAATTAGCGTGGGTGTTCTAAAATACTGTTACTAATTGGATTTTAAGATATTAGAAAATTGTTTACGTATTCCACTAAAATGATGATTTGTTTTTAGAACGAACATAACAATAATTATTAATAGTGGGAAAGTATATACAGGGTGTCCCGTAAAAAAGTACCGTGAACTAGAGGCATGATGGATCGTTAAGGAATATTCGAAATACCCAAATGCAACTTTTCTTTAACAGTCTTTGTTTGTGAGATACACTCTGTTTAAAGGTGTAGAAGAAATACACATTTTATTTCATATTTTCTCGGGGGATGAAAGTGAAAATTTTTAATTTTTTGTAGATTATTGTTTGTTCAAAACACATCAACAGCATTAATGATGTAAAATTGTAATACGCCAGTGGCGTGGTACGAGGATTTCGTAAACTTTTATTGCACCATATTTTTGAAACACCCTGTATTGAGAGCTGGAGAGTTTTATAAAAAGTGAAAAATCTTGAAAATGGAGTGTTCTATTGAGTTTAACAAAAAGTACCTTTTATGTAGGAAATTTAATGAAGAATTGCATACAAAAGTTTTATGGTCTAAATACAAGGTGTTTCAAAAATATGGTACAATAAAAGTTTACGAAATCCTCGTACACGCCACTGGCTTATTGAAATTTGAAATTATTGATAGGTACTGTTGATGTGTTTTAAAGAGACAATAACCTACAGAAAATTTGAAATTTGTACTTTTATTCCCCGAGAAGATATGAAATAAAAGGTGTATTTCTTCTAGACCTTTGAACAGCCTGCATCTCACAAGCTAAGAAGCAACGGGAAAGGTTGTATTTGGGTATTTTGAATATTTCTCAACGATCTATCTTGCCTGCAATTTACGATACCTATTTACGGGACATCCTGTATGAATATAGGTAATCAAATCCATGCTACCATTTAATAGTGTATGGTATACGTTAATGTCTATATTGGTAACCATATTTTCCAATGTCTGTTAGTAGTTTTTGCCCATTCTTTTTAGTTTGTTAGTTGACCTCTAACCATGTTGTTTCCCGTTTCCTCGTCATTTCTCCTGCTACTATATCCCACGTTTTGTTTCAGTCCTTCTTTTTTCCTAGCTCTTTGTGCTTGGATTCCCTCTCTTGCTTGATATGCACCTTATTTTTCATTCTTTTGTGGTACCTCCACCTGCTAAGCCGTCGATTCTCAATAAATTCCAGCACTGGCTCTATTTCTGACTCATCTAACATTGCTACTACCCAAAGCTGGCTCTTTTCCTGGTGTGTCAGCAATCGTGATTCAAACCCAAATGTCAGGATTTATATATCTGAATATGGTTTTATGAACATTTCGTGTTGTCTTCCCTGATATTCCTTTTTTGTTTATAAATGACTTGTTCATTGCAGTCTGCAGAATACAGTTTCGAATCATTAATTTGAATATATTGTTTTCCATTACCTTGAATTCCCACTCCTAAGAATTTTAAGATTACCACCTGCTCAATATTTGATCCATCTATTGCAAAATATTCATTTCTTTACATCCTCTACATATCTGCATAACTTATGTTTCACTTTTATTTATCCCCATCATATTTTCTCTTAAAGTTTTATCACATGTTCTGTTTTGGGTCATTTTCTGATAATGATCAAATTATCTTCAGACGCCATTTTCCAAGATGTCCCATAACACTTACCGCGGTACCTTATTAAAAGCCTTTGCAAAATCAATGAAATTAGCATGAGCTTCTTCACATTGTTGTAATTTTTTTGCCAAAAATTTATTTGTAAAAAGTTGATCCAGTGTGCTTCTTACTTTTCCAAAACCAATTTGTGATTCTTCTAGTGTACTTCCTATGTGGAGTCTCAGTTTCTTGTCTATTACTTTTTTGTATATCCTCATAGCCGTGCTGAGTAGACTTATTCCTCTTATTCCCCGTTGATATTTTGCTTGTCCCCTCTTTTATTCCCAATTTCCCATCATCAGGTATTTGTTCATCATCCCATGCCCTATCCATTACTTAAAGTAGATAATCCACTCCTTTTTGACTTAAGTTTGCAACTACTGTTCAACCTTCTGTATCTCTATACCCTCACCTTTTTCTTTATCAATCAGGTAACCGTTAAGTGCTTTTTTTCTTCTGTTTGTTCTTGTCCATCTCATAGGTATTGGAAGTATTAACTTTTGTCTCCAGTGTTTTTTCCTTTCCTCAAGGCTATCAATGTTTTGTAAACTTGTTTTTGATTCATTTCGCAGTCACTCTACATTTTTTCTCGGAATTTTATCCATGTTTTTGTTTTAACTTGCAATTCTAGTCCAAGTCAGAAACAAATATAGCTGCTTCGGTCCCGTCATCATTAGTCAAACGATTTAAAATTTCAGATAATTTTTTAGTATATACAGCTGAAGCACTAGCTGTGAGAGAAGCTTTACACTGGTGTAGTTTGAATTCATTTCAAAACGTGGCCATCATGTCGGATTCTAAATCTGTTTTGCAAGCAATAGAGAGTTCTCCATCAAAACGTTTCAGGCAACATCTTATTTTTGAAATTAAGCGGTTGCTATAATATGACTTAAGAAATAGTGGGAAGATAATTCATCTTATCTGGGTGAAAGGACATTGCGGGATAGATGGAAATGAAAGAGTGGACTACGAAGCAAAAGCGGCATGTTGAATATCTAAGTTAACTAAAGCCCAATCATTTTCGGACTTGATAAATAGCCACAAAGAATTAGCCCACACACGTTGGAAAAACTATTATCAAAATATTGCAAAAACAAACAGCAATCAGTATTTCCATTTATATCCGCAACTCCCCAGTAAAAGTAGCCTCTCGAATTTAGATTATAGCAAAAAACATCAGGGAATTCTCACACGTTTAAAAGTAAATCATGGACGTTTTCGAGCTCATCTACACAAAATAGGTATTCTCACCACACCTTTTTGTACTTGCGATAATATATCAATAGCTGATCTCAATCATATTTTTTTTGCATGTGAGGATCGACTGATAGAAAGAACAGAACTTTATAATTCTCTCATAGCCTACAACTTTCCCATGCCTGTTAATTTTTGTTCACTTCTGGCAAAAACGCTATTTTTGACCTACTTATACGTTTTGTTAATGATGCTAAACTGGAAATATAGAATTCTCCTTCAGATTAATATCTAAACTTCCTATACTCCCTGTGGTTAATGGACACCGTCCGAGACCATCTCTCTCAAACACACACAAACCTACAATTCTAATTGTTTCGCTGTTTTTCCTTCCCTTTTGTATTATTCATAACTTTTTTCCACAATTTTAAAAATGTTTTATTTTGCGGCAAGTAGACACGTTGATTATATGAACACGCGAAAGAAACCAAAAATTAGCAAAACAAAAGTTAAACTCAATTATAGCTTCAGTCTAATTTTCTTTAATTTCAACTATGCTTGCAACATTAAGGTACAAAACGGGTGTGAATACCGTTGTGATATAAATCTACGCGCCGCCAATGATCTAGACGGTCAAATGTCCAATTAGTAAATCAGACGACCCTTGGTTACCTTCTACCGGCTTCTGATGCCGCTGCAGTGATATAGCGGTAACTTACGGCTATCGGCCACCGAAAGCCCAATGTTACTTGCGAGATCGAGACTGAAGGCATTGAAAAACAAAAAAATAAATCGTTATCGAAGTGTTTCTCGTTGTATTATTATTTCGAATTTAAAATCGTATTTTATTACGCCTAGAACTACACAATTATTATATAACATTGATTTAGTGCACAATTTATACAGGGTGTAGTGAAAAATTTGAAAATAACACATTTCACGACCATTAGTTCAACGTGGTTAATTACAGCATTAAAAAAAAATCATAATGATACTCATTATAACACTGGCTTTCATTATAAAACCTAAAAATTGACCAATAAAAATCAAGATTTTCAATTTCCCATGTAGGCAGACCCAATATTTTAAGTAGAATGTTTGACAATTTCCTAGAGATTCGTTTGTTTTATGACAGTTTAAATCTTTTGCGTCAGTTTTTAAATGAAATGTCGAGAAGCAAACCAAAAATACCTACTTTATGTCCAAGGTAAATATACAGTGCTATTCAAAAGTCCCCTCCCCCCTCTCGTATCTTTCGAACGACTTCAATTACATTAATAAAATTTGGAAGGTGAAAATTAAGTGTTGTAAACTTTTATACGAATGGTAACAGGTGACGTATTAGTAATAGATGACGTCACAGTGCCACTCTGGCCAATAATTTTGAATAGGACCTTATGGCAAGTGATATCTCGTTTGAAAGGCATTGACATTGGCTACATAGCCATATTAATTTTGTTTGGGTTTAAACCAATTTTGACAGATAAATTAAATAAATACCAAAATTATTATTCCACATTTAAATATTGAAGATTTTCCAGACCGTCTCTGGTTAGTTGTCGAAAAAATTGACGTTTTCAATTCAATAGTATTTGTTGCTTTGCAAAGTTTTTCTAAATAGCTTAAATATTTAATTTTATTATTGTTTAACGGGACGCTTAAGAGTTTACATAGGCAAAATGGTACGTACTCAAGCCGACAAAGTAGCAGCTATCTTAATAATTGGTGAATCTAGAAATAATCTCCATGAAGCGGAACGTTTATTTAATGAGATATAGGTACCCAGATTGCCCTATCTCGAGAACTTATTTGAGGGAACTTCTTCACAAGTTTGAAGCAACTGGTAGTGTTCAAGATGCCAAACGATCTGGTCGACCAACATTTAGTGATGATAAAAAAATTGATATAGTTGCTGAAATGGTAGTAAACCCTACTTCCTCTTCAACTAAAGTTGCGTCTATCTGTGAAGTACGGGTCAAGTTTAGTTGACCAGCTTTAGTTGATCAACAAAAGTTGACCACGAATTAAATTAATTGTTGTCCACATATTTGAATGAAAACTGATTCACTTTGATGATGTATCTCTTGTATTTGTAATATATCCGTTCTTTTATACCAAAATAATTTTGGTATGTACAATTCATCTGATCCCATTCCACTTTTTATTGATTTACACATCAATCAATGTTCTTTTTCATACATGGTTCTAATAATCTTGATTTTGTTTTTCAAATCAGCATTGGTAAGACCAGGAATTTCCATCGGTGTGGATGGATTCGGTCCCGGCAGGTCATAGATTAAAATGTGTAAATTTTAATCCCTTTATCTATAGGCGTATTGGGTCCCAATGGTACTTAACTACCTGAAGATATTCTTCGGGGAAATGTACCTCTTTTCGGAAATCCAATCCTCCCTCTTTTTATTGTATCTGAATGTTTAAATTAAATACTATTTCATTCATTGTTTATATTTCATCGAGTGCATTTCATATTTCAGATCAATTTGTCTGTTGTTTTAAACATTTTAAAAATGAATATAAATATTATTTTAAGTGAAAAAGGAAAACAAATGTTAGTGATAAATAACTTTAAATATAGTTTTCAAAAGTGCTTAAAAAGTGGAGAAAGGCGTTGGATATGTACAAATAAAAAGTGTAAATCATATATACTTAGTTTGGGTGAATCGAAAGATATAACTTTGACAAAACATATTGAAGAGCATTGTCATAGCGCAAATATAGAAAAATTGAATCGCCAAATTGTAAGCTCTTCTTGCAAACGCAAGGCAGTTGAAGACTTGTCCGAAAAGCCTGCAAAAATTATTCGTCGTGTACTTCAAGAGAATCTGCCATCAACCATTACAACAAATGACGTAGCAAATATTAGAAGGTATATGTACTGCTCCCGTAGGAAAATGCAGCCGGCATTGCCAAAAAACATCGATGAAACTTTCGATATTTTAAAAAACAAAAACATTGGAACAAATACTGGTGAACCATTTATCTTATTTAGTAATAAAATAGACCAGATCGTTGTATTTTCATGCAAGTCAAATATTGAATTTTTGGGAAAAGTTAATCGAATTTATTTAGACGGCACATTTAATTATTGTCCGCAATTTTTTTGCCAATTCTTTACTATACATGGATATTTTAATGGACACTACATTCCCTTAGTGTTTTCATTGTTGCCTAATAAATGTAGTTCAACTTATCAAAAATTATTTAATATTCTCGAAGATATCGCTTTAAAACACTCTACTAGCTTACATATCACTGAGGCAGTTATAGATTTTGAAATAGGTATTCATACTGCTATTCAAAAAGTTTGGCCAAAAGCCCATGTTATTGGCTGTCGATTTCACCTTGCACAGTCATGGTATAAAAAAATACAAAAATGTGGTTTAATATCAATGTACAGCGAGGAATCTTCTGAAGTTGGTAGATGGCTAAGGATGACCTTTGCTTTAACGTATTTACCTCCTAGGGAAGTGAGTGATTGTTTTATTTTTGATTTGCTTTCAATAGCACCAGACCAGGAAAACATAAAAAAATATTGCGATTATTTAATTGAAAATTATATATCTGAAGAATCTTTATTTCCTCCATCCCTTTGGGCAAAAAATTCAGCGGATCTTACTCGCACTACGAATGCCTGTGAATCCTTTCATAGCCATTTTAATAATTCTTTTTATAAAGCTCACCCGAATATATTTGTTTTTATTGAAAAACTAAAAGAATTTCAAATGGAGACCTATGTTAAAATGCAAAGTACACATATTATGTATAAAACGCGAAATAATAAAATAAAAAATCGCGAAAATTTCATAGCAAAAAAAATTGACGAATATGAAAAAGGAAAAATAAGTCGATTTTTTTTCATTAAATGTATCTCATTTTATTGTTCTATTAATAATTAATTGTATATGTATATATATAATATATCTTATGTATATGTGTTTCTATTTTATTTTTACCTTTTTTTTAAATCCTAAAATGTATACCTTTACAATAATATTTCAATGTAATAAATATATCAAATTTTTAAATTAGTTTTACTACCTGTTTTTCATTTGGTTTAACAACAGGTGGCTGGGACCGAATCCATACATTATTATTCAGGTAGGACTAAAGTTCGGGACCCAATAAGCACGCTATTTTTGAACTACCTGCTACTTGGGACCCAATAAGCATATGCCCATTTCCATTTCCTTCACAATACAACCCAAAGCATTTTCTCGTGCATCTCTATTTCTATATTTATCCGTTCGGTAGTTTCAGAGACAATCATACTTATGATATGATTCCAAAAATTTCATCATAACATTTTCAGACCACTTGAGGATCATCTTCTGGTATTTTTATACTTTCAGTGAAATTTTATTTCACAAATAAAAGACAAACACACACACCACGACCAGTTGCAAGAGTACTACATATTCAACAAATGTTGACTGTCTAGTTCACACCTTCCAAGACAAGTTTCAACTTGAAAACAATTTGTCACACATCACTTGAACGATAAAAGTTTGACTGGGTCAAACTTCTGTTGATCAATTATAAAGTTGATCAACTTTATTGGAAGATAGGTTCTCATTACAGTTTTCATTCAACTTTTGTTGATCAACTAAACTTGACCCGTGAGAACGCGCCTTAAGTAAAAGTACAGTACAGAGAGTGTTGGCTAAAAATAAATTTCATCCATACAAGTAAAAAATGCTGCACCACCTTTCGGATGACGACCCCGACAGAAGACTCGAATTCTGTGAATGTATGACAAATAAAATTAGTCAAAACCCACATTACACAAAAACAATTTATTTTAGTGACAAAAGTACTTTTTGCCTCAATGGAAATGTGAATACACAAAATGTAAGGTATTGGAGTAACACAACTCACACCTTTCGTGAACAACATACCCAATTTCCAGAAAAAGTCAATGTTTGGGCAGGTATTTTGAGAAACCACATAAGTTGGTTGATAAGTTGCGGATCTTTTTATAAATCTTCCCATGAAAAAGGTTAAAAAATACTAATAGCCGGCCATCCTTTGCCGTTACGTCATAATGGGTGACGTATTCAGCTGTTTTACGTAGATTAGATTAGATTAGATTAGATTAGATTAGAATTGGAGTGGCTCTTTGTCCTATCCCACTGCGACCTTTGCAGATCTATTGTGGTCCTCCCTATATTTAAAGCTCAATATCTAGCTTTATTTTTTTATTAGACCTAATAGCCTGGATACCGCCTCCTTTGCGTAGCTCTCTGCCCTCGGTTTTTCTTCTCCGAATAAGTGAAACCGCATCTTTGCTAGGCCTTCGCACTCACTTGTCTTCTTCCTGGCAGAACCTGCATAGGCTGTCGTCTGCTAGGCCAATTGTGTGCGTATGTTTCCTCAGCCTACAATGTCCGGTCAGCATTCCCACCATCATCCTCGTCGTTTCCCGACTTTGACATAGTAGGTCGTGTGACAGTTTTGTCAAAGGGCTTTTAAGGAATAATTTTGCGTGTCTTTGTCCTGGGGTTTCATACCACCAGCGCAACGCCTGGTTGTTCATCCATTTGTGGATGCTCTCTTTACTTAGGCATTTTGCAATTCCACAGGAAGGTTCTGGCCCTATTATGACCTCCGTTGCTCCCTGCTTGACTAATTCATCAGCCTTTTCATTGCCTTTTATTCCTTGGTGGCCTAGTACCCAGGCTAGGGTGACTCTATTATGACTACCTAGTCTGTTTAGGGCCTTCCGACACTCCCACATTAAATTTGATGTTATCTTATATGAGCGTATCGCCTTAAGTGCTGCTTGGCTGTCGGAGTAGATGACGATTCTTTGGTTATCGACCTCCTGTCTCATCAAATCTTCTGCACAGCATTGCACCGCCAGTACCTTTGCCTGAAAGACAGTAGCATGTTTCCCTAGGCTTAGAGAGATCGTGATCTTCTCTTGTACCCCATATATTCCGGCTCCTACTCCGGAGTCTGTTTTCGAGCCATCAGTGTACCAGTTGAGATTCGCTGTTATAGGAGGCCCTGCTTCCCAGTCCTTTCTCTTTGGAATGTAAACTGTATAGTCGTTTTTAAAGCTATATTGTGGAGCAATCTGATCCGTTGGCATTCCCAGTATTGGATCTGCCTTTATTTCTTCATATAGCTCTTTGTAGACCTTACCGTGTTCTTGGCTTATCGGAGAAGGTCCCTGTAATAATCTGTGACCAACAGATCTTGCATTTCCTTGTATGAGGATATGTAGTGGTGGTAGGTTTACTATTACCTACAGGGCCGCAGTTGGAGTCGTTTTCATGGCCCCCGTGATACTTAGGTAGGCCTGCCTTTGAATACCACTCAGCTGCCTCTGCGCTCCAATCTGCAGTGTTCTGGGCCACCAGACAACTGATCCATAGGTTATCATTGGCCTCACAACCTGTGTATATAACTATTTGGTCATATTGGGATTTAATCCCCAATTCTTTCCACACATTTGCCTGCACCTTCCAAGGGCGATTCTGGCCTTGTGTGTGGTTTTTTCAATGTGGGAGTTCCATGTGAGCTTTTGGTCAAATATCACCCCTAGGTATTTAACTTCTTTCGCAAATGGAATTTCCACTCCGTTAATTTGCGGCTTTTGTAGACCTTGCAATTTTCTCTTTTTTGTAAACGGTACCTGTGTAGTTTTGTGGGGGTTCACTGCAAGTTCTTCCTCCCTACACCAGCCACTCACTATATCAAGCGCCCTTTGGGTGCAATAGCGTCCGCATACGCCAGGCACTGAATACCTTCATCTGGAAGCCTTACTAGAAGCGTGTCTACTAGAATCGCCCACAAAAGGGGCGATAAGACGCCTCCTTGAGGACAACCCCTTTCCACCCCCGCTATAAAGGTTGCCTCCCCCAGGGTGGATGTGATTATCCTATTCCCTAGATTAGCTGCAAGCTACCCGCAGATGATGAGTTCGACCCCTCTTCTTTCCATACACCTTGTTATAGATAATGGAGAGGTGTTATTGAATGCTCCCTCTATATCCAGAAAAGTAGCTACTGCTATTTCCTTGTCGTCGATCGACTTGGACAGTAGCCTGTTTAGATCGTCTAGAGCCAAGTCTGTTGACTTACCCTGTTGATACGCATACTGACTCTCGCTTAAAGGGCGCGTTTTCAGAGCGATATCCTTTAAGTACCTATCCACTAGCTTTTCCAAAGTCTTAAGCAGAAAGGACGTTAGGCTAGGGCGTTTGGTCAGAAATTCTACCTGCCTTCGGAAGGTAGATGATCTTCACCTTCCTCCATATTACCGGAGTATGTTTGAAGGCTAAGCTGGCCTTGAAGATCTTACTTAGTTGGGGCACTAATATCTCTTCACCCTTCTGCAGTAGGACCGGATAGATTCCATCCTGGAATTCGTCTATGGCCCACCTTATTTTATCTGGTCTTGTAATGGCAGTGGCATGTTGCCAGTCTTCCCTACTGGGTCTACCTGCCTCTTGGGGATTTCTGACTACCTCCTGCTGACTTCCTCAATGATAGCTCCTGGAAAGTGTGCTTTTGTCAGCAGCTCCAAAAGCTTTCCTGTGCCGTTTCTACATAGTCTCCGTCAATTTTCTTGAGGAGATTCACCTTGTCATTAGAGCTCTCCTTGGCCAGAACTTTGTGGATTCTGGAGCATTCTGTGGTCTCTGGAAACTTCTCACAGAATCTTCTCCATGAGTCCCTTTTGGCCTTTCGGCCTTACGTTTCACCTATGTCTTATATTACTTGAAAGTTATTTTACACTTAACCTCAAAATTATAATCAATGACATATGTTAAGAATTGTTTTCAAAATATGACAACTGAACTGTCAAAAGTAACAGATAAAATTTATGTCAAACTTAGATAAGAAATACGTTGATGACGTCATAATTCCGTCTCATCCATTTCATGAACGAGAGAGCAAGCTGAACAGTGTATGACGTAACGGCAAAGGATGGCTGAACACACTCTATCAGGTCTACTGGAATGGAGAATGGTAACGTAATCTGAACTTCAACCAATCAAATTTTTGTAAGTCAAAGATTAGGGTTAACGTTTGTAATACATTTAAACGGTTCATTATTGTGATATTTTGATTAGGATTAATCACAGACCTGCCTTTTTTTCCATTTCTTTCTACGTAATGTGTTAGAAAGACATTAACAATCGATGACGCACACCAAGAAGGGTATTATTTTAACTATAGCTATTTTCCCTAGAAATTCAGAGGGCCAATTTTCAAAATATATCTAATTATTTGAATTTTCTTTAAATGATATTATAACGAAATAAGTTAGGCACATTTTTATTGATTATCTCGGTGTCAAGTTTTTAATAATGTAACAATTTTTATCTATTTTGAATGTTAAATTAAGGTCAGCTCGATAAAGAAAAATATTTTTATTTGACAATATTTTCTTCAATTTAGAGTCATATAATGGTAGCTGGAATTCCGTTTTATATATTTTTGGGTGAGTATTATTTGTAGATACATAATATATTCAATGAATTTGGTTCTTATATACGGTGAGTTTTTAGTATGGAACTGAAACAGCTTGTACGATCTCTCTAAACTTTGGTCTGTGAGAACTTTGCAGCACAGAAGATCTTGGGTACTTGAAAAATAAAACAGTTTGCAACGGTATGGTAGTATTTACATTGTTATTGGACCTTCTGTTTTCCTGAAAATATATTAAGCTTCGTTAATGTATCAACAAGTATATGTTTTTGTAAATTCCCAGAAAATACTGAATATTTTTCATCGCAAAATATACTTATACAAAAATGTTTAATCTGTATGTTTTAACAGTTCAAGTTGTTGAATTCCAAATAATGAATTGAGATTTTTTTCATTTCACCCTATCAACCTCTAGGGTTATGAGCGGAGGTAGAGTTTGACTACGTGGAAAAACATACAATTTGAGTCTTTCAGAAATTTGAGCACTTTTTCACAGTTTTATATTTTCATATTAGGCGCTATGTTGTTAACTGTTCTTCTAACACTTATTTGCACAATCCAAAAGTATTTGTTCCATGGTAAGAGGCACATCACATGTTAAACACAGCTTTTTGGTGATTCTTGATTAAATGAATGATGGTGTGTGATGGCTGAATGTCTTATTCTCAACCTGTTTAAAACAACCTGGTCTTCTCTGTTCTGTGGAAATGTCAGTCTGGATTTTACTGATGGCATGATTTCTTCAAGTAGCGAATTGGTTTGAATTAAGATTTGTTTTTGAAAAATTTACTGATTTTTTTTTTCTACAAAATAAATTCAATTTATGATTTATAATGTACATTTTACTGTACAATGAGGGATTTATAAACTTGAAATACATGTGAATTGGAATCCAAATAACAACCTTCCTGTCCGTAATAGAGTAAATTCCCAGAGCAATAAGACATGACTTATTTTCAAATAGATGAAATGTTAGGTTCTCAGTAGCATTTCGTGTGTTTTGAATACCTGAGTGTTTGTGGAGCTATCCTAAGGGCACCTGGGCAGGTATCAGGTGAGAAAGATAACTAAAAATAAGAGTTACTTCACTTAAATTTGTATATCTGATTTTTATATGTGTTTTGTAGAATAATATTCTAGAGTAGTCTCATAAGTATCAGACACTTTCCATGGAACAAAACTTTTGTCAGTGTCAGTGAATAAGGTGCGAGGCTTATAAATGTCTTCACCACCATGAGGTATATACAGTTTTTTTCACTAATAGCCAAATTTTAGACAAAAATTGGAAATAATTCACAAACACACCACGAGAAGCGTTTACCCTGTCGTCCGATTGACAAGTACACTGTCAGCTTTCGATATATTATCAACGTACTTGTTATGTCATCAGTCATTTTTGATTGAGCGCAAATTTTAAGCAAATGGCATTTTTATTGAAATAATTTTATCTTGCTAGGTAATTTCAAGCAGCAAATATATTACAGACAACCGTCTTGGGTAAACAAAATTATGTTTTTGTTTAATTACTCTCCCTGAATTCTCAAAATATTCGAATTTGTCCTTTATTGACCTAGGTAAATGATGAAAAAAATTATTAACCACTAATAGAGAAATTCAACTTCGCTTCGCGTTAGCTAGAAGAAGAAGTAATATATTGTCAACTTCACAGCTAATAGTGGAAAAACCAGTATAAACAGGTTTAATTCTGTAAACGGTGCATACGGCTATAAATTCTCAAGGCCAGATGCAAAGTCAACAAAATATTGTGAAACGTGCTTTTCCTTACTTTATCTAGAATTTTTTTTGTTACAGGTCTGGTACATAGTTGGTATTTACCTGGAATATTAATCGGTACCAACAACTGTGACAAATTAGAGGTAAATATATTTCCATATTTGTTCTAATTAGTTGAATGATTGATTCAGCTCCACCGGTCTAATTAGTTGGAAGAATCATGTAAATGAGTGAAATTTGGACATGCTGCTACTAGCTTGGACCTGGATGGAGCCTCCTAATATAATTTGAATACAAAAGAGATTAGCCTTACAAAGTTGTAGACCCTAGAAAATATGACTGTTAATTTTTTTTTCAACCCCGTTTTATCCACACCAGAGAAAATACCACCCACTAGCTTTGCTGGAATGTCTGTCGTTTCGTTTCCCTTGTGTCCCATGAACATGAAGGTTTAATAATTTCATCTTGCAAACCACACATTAGACACAAATATAAATAATAAATGAGTTAAGTTTTGTTATAAATTTTGAGCAATGAATATTGCCACACTCGGAAAATGTATTTACAAGGCACGCTCTAAAGTATAACTTTCCGTAAATACTTATTGTTAACCCTTCAAAACTTTTAAGGATGCTAAAATTGTATTGGACGAATGTCTGAAACCAACGATTGATTCTAAAAAGTTGTACGTTCTTATCGAAGGTCCTACGAGAAATCCATATAAATATGTACAAAAAATATGTTCAATAAGAACGAAGGCTGATAATTGCCTGAATAATGCCACAGAGACACTAAAAGGTTGTATCAATTCAACTATGCTTGAAGGAATTAACACATGGAAAAATGTAGATAGCGATGTAGGTGACTACGTGTGTAAAAATGATGCAGATGTAGCTTTCAGTAAGTGATATATTAATATGCATACTGTTTTTATTGAATATGAGCTACCTTTAGATTTATTCGAGAAAACTGAAGTCAGTTGTTGGGGCGATGGTCTCTATAATACTTTGACGTCTTGTGGAACAAAACTAAATATCACAACTCCATTGTATAATACTCAAGGAATTAAAAATCATTGCAGGTTTGTATATTTGTTATAAATTGAAATAATTCATTAATTTATAGTAGGTTAGGTTAGGTTAGATGTGTGGTGAGTGGGTCAATAAGGCCCTCCACTGTGACTCGCAAGAGTCTATTGTGGCTCAGATTTCACCGAACAAATTCTGCTTCGTAACAAAGTCGATAAGTTTATTTGGTGAATGATATTTCAGGTCCGAGGGCAAGAGAGAGACCCTGCCAAACTTCAGATACCTGATTCGAGCTTCGGCGGGGCAGGCACAAATTACATGCCCCGCTGTTTCATCATCTTCCAGACAAAGACAGCAAGTCGGAACTTCCGACAGTCCAAGTTTTAGCATATGATAATTCAGATGACAGTTGCCTGTTAAAAGGCCTGTTGGACAACGTAGGTCGTGCCTGCTATAGTCTAACATTTGTTTGGAGACATTCTTCGGAGGATGTATAAAAGCCTTTGAATGAATCAATCCTGGTAAATTATCCCAGAAGTATAAAGCTCTACTTGCTGTCCAGGTATTTAGTGTTTGTTAGGGAAAACTTATTGCGATGCCAATTGTAGGTTCTGGTCCGATAGAAACACGTGCGGCACCCTCCCTTGCGAGAGGCAAGAGAGTCTGCCTGCTCGTTTTCTTCCATGCCAGAGTGGCCAGGGATCCAGAACAGCAATACTTTATTGAGTTCTCCTATTGAGGACAGTCTTTTTTTGGCAGTCTAAAACCAATTTCTACACGGTGAGAACTGAGTGCTTTCAAAGCCGCTTGGCTGTCCGAGTAAGTTTTTGTTACCTTCACTAATTCCAGGTTGTTTAAGTGGTTTAAGTGTTTGAATTTTAATTATAAGAAATAAAAACTTAATTTGGAGATGCTTTGCAACCATTTTTTTTAGTAATTATGGAGAGTTCGAAACATGCGTTGAAGATTCATTAGGAAAAGTGTGTCCTGCCAGTATTATTGGAATTTGGAAAAAGTATAGCAATGTGTTGACAACTCATTTTTGTGATACAAAAAATTAAAATTTGTTTTTTGTTCAATTATAACTTAATTTGAAGTGAAAATAAAAATATCATCTGTATTTGCACTTTTATTCAAGGGCGTCGCCAGGATTTAGTTAAAAGGGGAGACAGTTGTATAAAAACCAAGAATATATTCACCAAATAGATGAGGTTTTTACTCGATGTAGATCCATACTAAATGATGGAATAAAACAACTCAATTTGTTAAAATCTACATTATATTAAACTAAAAGCTGTGACGCGCTTCGCTAACACAGTAGCTTTCTCAAACGAGTGGAGGTATAATGAAAAGTTTTCAATTTTTACAGTGTATAAGGCAACACGCGTCACAGCTTTCAGTTTAATGTATATTTCAACAAATTAAGTCGTTTTATTTCATCATTTAATATTATTTATCTAGGGTAAGTAAAGCAGAAGCAATTGGAGCTTACGTTGAAAATGTAAAATGTCGTATCTCTTTGTTTCTGTCTTCCTCCTCAAACTCGCTAGTTGTATACGTTTTTTTGGGTCGTGATCTTGGTGTTTTTCATCAACATCTTTGCTGATGTTATCCTACTCAGACAAAATGAGAACCATACATATTTCCTAATATAAACGTTGAGAAATGTCTTCCAATATAAAGAAAAGTGCTGATAATCAATTTTTACATATAAATTACTATTTTTAGTCACTATTCTTTTAATCATTTGTTTATTTTTCAAAACATATCCAATTAATCTGAATTATCCTTAAATAATATCATAATGAAATAAATTAGGCACATTTTTATTAATAATCTCGGTGTCAATGGTTAAAACGATTATTTTTAAATTATATAAGAAATCTTATCGCGTTTGAAGGTTAAATTAACATCAGTTTTAAAAAGAAAAAAACAAAATAAGTACCTTCTGCAACCAATATTTCTATATTTTCATTATATTATCACATTCAAAGTCAAATTATGGCAGCTGGACTTCCTTTTTATATATTTTTAGGTAAGAAATATATTTATTATATATTCACATATTCAACAAATTTTGTTTTTTTATGCAAACTTATGCTTATAGGCCATAACAGTCTTCACCACCTTGGTGTATAATATACTACTTTCTCCTCCCTACATTGTAAACAAAAAGGTATCGATTGGGTGGTAATAATGTATGCCATATAAAACGTGTCTCTGATTTATTTATACAGTGTGGAAACCACTTATGGAATAAAATTATTTATGTCATTATTTTAGAAAATAATAAAAAATGCCGAGACACGTCAACTTTTGAATTGAGTTGTGCGTTATGTAAACATAAATTTAAATGTACAGGGTGATTCACGCAAGTATGCCACAGTCACTGTTTTTTTTTTAATGAAACACCCTGTATATTTGCATATTTTTGAAATCCTCTTAATGAACCGATTCCAACAAACTGATTAATGAAATGATAAATATGATTAGTACAATTATTAACGTTATTTACAAAATTTGGATTAATATCTTCTCGTTTTTTTCCTCAATTTGTATAAAATCTTCTGGCTCCATAATTTCTCCACCTCTGACCAAGTTTTCTGTTACTGTGTTGAAGTACTGAAGGAGACTTCTGGCTTCGTTATATTGTATACAATTATATTTGCAGCTTCCTTTTTATTATTAAAGCTTCCTGCCTGTGATTGTGGATAAAACGATGTATTGCATTCGTGTATTAGCTGCGTTTTATCCACTTACGTGAATTGAGCTTTCTTGTCAGGATGAAACACTATCTAATCTACTCATACAATAAATAATAGCTATTATATTTCTATAATTTGTGTTTCATATCTAACATAATCATTATAACCTAACTCTTAAGAATATTCTTACAGGTCTGGTGCATAGCTGGTATTTACCTGATACATTGATTAGTATTACCAACTGTGATAAATCAGAGGTAAATATCTTTCTATATCCGATCTCGATCTAGCTTGTCAAAAATCCATATGAAGTGGAAGCTTCTATTTATCGGTAATAACCATAACATAGTAAAGTTATAAGCCTCAGAGAAGCTATTGGCCTGATCGTATTGAAAGTGTTCCCATTTTAAATAATCATTATTAAGCTGTTTCTTTTTCATTTATATTAATGTACAAAAGATAATGATATAGGCAACTAAACTAACATTTAAATCGGTACTTATTTAGTATAGATACAGATTATAAAAAGAACAGATTCGAATCCCGGTAAAACATCGAACGATTTTCAGCTCCGTCGTCAATGACCTTGGACCTTTAACTCGGTATGGCCGCGATGTTGCCAGTTTAAAATATTTTCTGAATTTGTTACCAAATTGGACTGTTGACTCGGGGACAAAAACGATTTCTAATGCCGGATCTAGTTTTTTTTGGAAGTTTCACTAAATCTCTAAAACTGCGCCATGAATTGAAACATCAATCATAATCGAATATATATTAATATATTTATTTAATACCTATATGTACATTCTTATGATTTGTTATAAATAGTCATTACTCTTGGAAGATTAATTAATAAATTTTAGATAACACAAATAATGACAAAAATCAACCAAATTTCAAAGTACAAAATATTCCTAATTTATTTATTATCGAAGGGAATACAATACACAACTATGCTAGAAAGAATTTTGATATTAATTTGTAGCACCAAAATTGATATCAAAAATTTCTTATATATCATAGGCCGGGATATTAAATTATATACTCTCATCCCTTGGAAATCGCAAGAACTTTATATTTCTTTCCGAATAAAGTTTATTTGGATAGTCTCTGTATGAACAATACACTCGGCCAAGATGTTTATTCATTTTTTGAGAATAATAGTCTATACCACCATATTTTTATAGTCAATATTACCACAACGCACAATCGATTAGTCACATAACACAATTAATATCGCCGATTGAACACCTTCAAACAATGAAGCAAACAAAAATGGCGTTATGAATTTTGAGCACAGATTACAAGTAATTTTGAGCTTGTTTTGACGTTTTGATTAGGTTAGGTTAGGTTAGCCGTCACCGTTATTGTGCATGGTTGCCAAGGATATGGTTGTGAAAAAAAGTATATACTTATGGTACGATTTTTATACATCATAATCTTTTTAATTGTATTCTTTTAATGTTAATAAAATTGATTAAGAACAAGTAATTATCGAATATTCGTAGCTGTATAACTATCACACTTAAAAAAAATGCTTATAAAATATTTGACCCATGATCGTAAATTGAAGGAAATATTATGCAAATTGACAACCCTGTTGAAAAACGATGGGCATTTAAATGGGTATGTCCACCCATCTCTCTCTCTTTCTACTGTTCTCTGTCAAGCTTTCGTATCTGTTCTCTTTATAATCTGTGGTATAGACAATCAAACAAATGCTTACCGATATCTGTCACTATTTTTAATTATAAAAACTTTCAAGGATGCAAAAAATGTATTGAGTAATTGTCTTAAGCCAATGATCGATCCAAAAGAATTTTACCTTCTTATCGAGGGTTCTAAGGAAAGTCCATATAGATTTATGCAAAAAATGTGCTCACTTAAACCAAAGGCTTATAATTGCTTGGATAATGCCACGGAAACTTTGGAAAGCTGCTTTAATTCAACAATGATGGAAGGAATTAACGTATGGAAAAAGGTAGATAACGATATAGGTGACTACGTGTGTAAAAATGATGCAGAAGTAGCTTACAGTAAGTAATATTTTGATGCACTTACTGTTTTTTACATATAAGCTGCTTTCAGATTTATTCGAGAAAACTGAAGATAGTTGTTGGGGAAATGGAGTTTATAAGACTTTGAGAACTTGTGGAACGAAACTGAACATCACAGCTCCATTGTATGATACTCACGAAATAAAAAATCATTGCAGGTTTGTATCTATGCTATAAATGACTATCAATTAATTTGTACTCTATCATATCTTGGTACGTCATTTTGTGATAAAATACCTTCAGCGAAGTCCAAAATTATGCTCTCACTGGACTGATGAGGCGTCGAAACCGGTCTATATTGTCCTTTTAAATTGCAAACTAAAATGGTTGGCTCTATCTTTCAGATATACCTAACCCGTTTAACTTTAAAGTGTAATTCAATGTCCTCCGTGACATTTAGTCAAGGAAGTAGTTGTTGCTTTTTAGTGACAGGTTTTTGTTCTTTGATTTTTAATATATTATAGCTATTGGATCGCTAAGGTAACTTTGTTATTTTGAGTTATAAAATATTTTTTCATCGTTATTTTCCAGATATTATTGTGATATAAATGAGGCTGTGGAAGCTCTAAAAAATTAACCAGCCAATGCAGCTAGATATATTGGTTGTAAGAGTTATTTATTTTTTTGTTCAAAAAAATGGAGAAATCGGATAACAGTTATAAATCACGTTCTTCAGCAAATCATTTATATACAAGCGGCAGAGCATATGTGGCTTATGGGCAGTGTCGGAGGACAGTGGGACGCACATGGGGTCTGTCACCCCGTGTGGTCACCTGAATCTACATTGCAATAATAAAACGCATGCTAACGTATGGAGCAATTGCATGGGGACCGAAGGTTCTACAAGCAACGGACATACGAGAATTTTATCTGACCCTTCTGTACCTGTACGTCAAGGAGGTTGCGTTTATGGCCATGGTACGACTGCACACGGCTGGTGTAAACTCCGAAGTAGGAGTAGGTCGATTGAGGCTAAGCCTATGGCAAGAAGCGCTTAGTGCGCTACCTCTGCTGCAGGCAGCCAATGATGCAATTGAATCCAGGTTTGTGTTCAGTAAACCCTACAAAATACAAATAAAACAGAACACAGAGTCAGATAGTGTGAATGCAATATGCATAGATGGCTCAAAAATGAAAGAAGGCTCAGGTTATGGAATTTACTCCGGAGCACTAAGCCTAAGGATTGAGTGGGAATGGGAAACAATACTAGCGTGGCTCAAACAGAACTGGCTGGTCTCCCAATTGCCACAAAAGAACTAACCAGGAAAAAAATTTCCGACAAAAATATAACAATCTGAACAGATAGTAGACAAGCCCTATTAGCTTGACCAGACAACAGACAGACAAGATATATCGGAGCTAGTACTAGAGTGCCACCAAGATTTTTAGCTAACGCCTCGGCGGATAACAATATCATCCTGAGGTGGGTTAAAGGGCACGGCAGGAGTAAAGGTAACATTGCCGATTTCTTAGCCAGGGAAACGGCTGGACTAAAAATTTTAGGAACCAGTGACACCTACGGCCTGACGACTTCGACAATTGCGAAACTAGCCAAACGATACACCCCTGTTCATGGCCAGGAAAAATCTACGTTTGACAGTAAGATTTCTGACTGGCCACGGTCAACTGAGGAAACACCTTCATACTATGGGGTTAGTGGACACACCTCTATGCAAGATGTGTGAACAGAAAGATGAAACTGTTAGGCATGTCTTAAGCGAGTGTCCGGAGTTATTATTATTATTATTATTAAACTACATAGTCCGATTTGACATATTATTCTAGTTATATATATTGGACATAATCTATGCAAGTAAGTTCTGGTTTCGGAGAAAAACAGATGTTTATATAATAAAGGAAAAGATGAAAGCGCTGTTCTTTGCTCGTCATCACTCACTAACTTATTTTTGAATAATTCCAATATATTATTGAGTTGACTTTTAGAATTATTTTGCAAAAATTCTGGAAACAGATGACCACTGTCGGCGAAGTCAAAATATTGCTTTCCCTGACCTTGGAAATTATATCTGGCATCATGATGATTGATGTGTTTGATTTGTAAAAAACATTTTTTGGTTAGATAATGTGTTATCATCATGGTCCTAATTTTATTTATCCACAACAACGCAGATTTAAATATTAAATAACTCAATGCAACTGAATTTGTTTCAAGCCTAACCATATAACTGGGAGTACCTAAAGGAAGACATAGTACCTTTTTAAAAAAGTTGACTTGTACTTGCTCGAGCAAATCAGCGTAACGTAATCCCCAAATTCCAATACTACATGATAAAGAGAACAGAATTATGGAATTGTACAATTCTAGTCTTGCGTTTAAAGAGTGTAATTTAAAGCGACACATTATGCCCATAATGGCACCGGTACTTTGAAGTGGCTTAGTTACTGTTCACTCTGCCATATTTAGGAACAAGGATGATGATGAGAACGTGACCCCTAAATATGTGAGATTTTCTACTATTACCAAGGGTACGTTATTGTTTTTAAAATTGAGTTTATAATTGTTATTGTAACCACCCTTACCAAAGATCATTAATTTTTTTTTGTATTCACCTCCACTTTATTCCTTTTTGGCATATGACTAGAGTTTTCAATTTCCGGCTAATATCCACAGGAGAATCACCTATTAATAATAAATCATCAGCATACATTAAAATTATGATATCGTCTGTTCCATTTATGTTAATGCCAATAGTGGACTGCTTTCTGTTGAATTGGCCGTTTATTTTGATTGACATGTATGCATGGTCATATATGTTTTTTATTATGCGAATTAATTTAGAGCTTACACCTGCTTTATATAATTTCTCCCATAATAAGCAATGATAATAAGCAATGTCCGTTTGAAGTCAACAAAAGCAATAAAAACTTTTCTTTTAGGTAGTCGTAGATGTAACTGTAAAATGCAGTTGAAAATAAATATATTATCTGCGCAACTTCTATTTTTTTGGAACCCAAATTGGCAGTCTGGCAGAATGAAGTTTTCTTCACACCAGCTTGAAAGACGGTTCAATGACAAAGTTGTAAACAGCTTTGCGAAACAATTAACCAACGATTTTCCTCTATAGTTGCTTGGGTCATCGGGTTCACCGGAGTTATCGTCAATGGGAGAGTGTGTGTGTTCGGTGAGCCTTGGCCTACACCTGCCGATATAAAGGAGATATCTCCTAATGACCTGTCCACCTTCCTAGGAAGGACAGGATGGACGATGACCTCGGAAGGATGTACAATGGGTCACATGTGGCCTAAGTGCTGTGAGCCCACACTCACCCTCCCTACTTTAGAAATTCAAAAGCGGGATTGTAGAAAAAATATAGTGTTTCACTCGTGGTGAACATTTTTTGAAGCTCGTGAACATTACCAGGTTAGGCGTTTCAACAAACATTTCTTTCGTCACTCTTAAAACAAAATAAGTACTATTGTTCACTTGAAAACATTCTATATTGTGATCAACTACATATCCTAACTTAAATAAATAAATATTGAAACGCAAAAATAAAAACTCACTTTTAAACAACTCGATTTTTTTTCAGTAAATATGGAGAGTTCGAAACATGCGTTGAAGATTCATTAGGAAAAGTATGTCCTGCCAATATAATTGGAATTTGGAAAATGTTAAGCCATGTGTTAACTACTCATTTCTGTGATACAAAGAATTAAAATGTATGATATGTGTAATATCTTACGTATTTGTACTATTTTTTTAGATTATCTGAAACTTTTAAGAAATAAACTCTGTTGTTCTGGTTTTATTGCTATTTTTCCTACAACACGTAAGCCCGCCATGTATTCAGTGCGGCCTATTTTAATATGTACGAGGCACGTATGGCAATGCAGACCATGAACACTATGACACAGACACTCGAGTCCCGAAAAAGTCTGACTGGAAAGCGCTGTCCTTCAAATCCAACGAAAAAGAAGAAAAACTAAAACCAATACAAATAAGAAGGAAATTGACAAGACCTCGGTATTCTCGCGTCCGTGCAGGTAGATGTAACTTATCATACCTATATCAATTTTATTATGCGTTTAAGTGTTTAATTCCGATATCCGTGAGTGAGAAACCACAAACTACTGGTAAGTATATCAATATTTCTATTAGCCATGGCAATTATACTACTTTGTATGACCAATTTTAACAATATTAACACACGAACGTCGGTATAGGTACAATGAAAAGTGGTTGCATGACTAAATGGGAGCTCATTCTTAGGCACCATTCAAACGGTCAATATTTTTAGTGCAGTATGTGGCTGCAATATTGGCAACTATAGCCCAACCAGCATGACAACATTCCAATTGTAGCATATGGGTGTAACAAAAAGGCAGGTCATAAATCATACCACATATTCTGGGGATAAAAATAACTCGATCCAACCCAAGTTACCCTAGTACAAATGTGCATGCGAAAAAAGGAATCCTTGAGGCTGCAATTAGATATCGTCAGAAGCCATTGCTTTTCCAGAATATTCGGTTTTCGTTAGTAAAACGGTGCCGACTGATGTGTATTTAAGAAAATGGGGGCATTTCGAACATCTAATAAAAGCTACACATTTGTAAATGAATAAGATTCAATCAAAAATTTGGGACCCTCGAAAAACTTAAATATTCATTGACTTTAATTGTTGTTACACGAAATTTTTGAAGCATAATGAAAAATAGGCCGTATCTCGATAAAAACTGATAATTGTAAAAAGTACTAGGGGGCAAAAAAGTTTCAAAAATAATGTGTTTGAATGATGGTGCCACAATAAGCATCAAATTGGAACGCACACAAAAATTTTTGGGGGGTTTAGGGGATCTCAACTCCCATAAATTTTTAACGGGGTGCAATAATTCCTTAATTTTTTTCAAGATGCTCTAATCATAAGAAAGCCACTTTCATTATAATATGTCGAACAACTGTCGAAATATTTGAAAAAATCAATTTTCATTTGGTAACTTCGAAGGGTTGTAACTTTTTTCGCATGCACATTTGTACTAGGGTTGGATCGAGTTATTTTTAGCCCCAGAATATGTGGTATGATTTATGACCTGCTTTTTTGTTACACCCTGTATATCTCGGCAATATTGTTTGCAACACTATGGCCCATTAACGAGAATAATTTGTTTCGCAGACCGCCCAATCGTGCAAGAATGGCTGACGAAATCATTCGCGTCGCAGCGACTTATATTGTTTCAAGCACAAAGTTAGATAAAAAGAAAAGTAGTAGCTATGAATTCGACTTTAGGCGAGGAGCTTTAGATTACCTAAGTCTAGAAATAAGTCTTGACATTAAGTTAAAACTACCATTTCACTAGTTTACCGCCAGCACTACCGGTTTTCTTCTTTTCAACTTCATTCTTTGCATAAGTTCTCAAGTTTCTGAATTTTTTGTAGGCCTCATCACTTGATATACCAAATTCTTCGGCGATAACTGCCCATCCATCTTTTTTATCATTTCTATCTCTATAAACTCCGGTTTCCACATTCTATAACTCTGGATGTAGATGTATTTCATCAATAAACTCAAAAATCTTTTCATTCGACCAAGTATTGGTCATTTTATATACTATAACCTCCAAAATTTTCATAACAACAACAACAAGGGAACACCAAAATAAAGTAAAATTGCAGAGTATTTCACTGGCCAAGCGATCGTCCGGCATGCAATATTGTTAATATATTACTTAGTCTGGCTGTTATTGCTGGCAATGTTGCCAGCCACTGTGCTGCAGCTACATATTGCACTAAAAATATTGCCCGTTTAGAAGCATCTTTATAAAAAAAAAGCAATTCGTGTAAAGCATATTTAATAATATCTACTATATTTTCTACTGTAATTGTATATAACTAGTTTCTTTTTATTTATTATATGTATATGCTTTTTTCCCAAAACCCTAAATAATTTTATTTTGTCTCGCATGGTTTTTTAACAGCATTCATGAAATCATTCTCAAATTTTGTCAGACCTGTAGAATTTTGGCACGCCTTGTGTACTTGTGTAATGAAACACTGATTCAATGGTATAAATCTCCTGGAATCATAAAAATTAATTAAATTATTTTCGTTTTGTGTTGTTAGCAAGAGCACACTTACTCGCAAAATTTGCTCTTCGAGTCCACAAGTTCGTCTTCAGTATCTGACACAATTTTTTCTACGCATTCATTATAATCGTTGGCACTTTTTTCATCTCGTAATTTTGGTAGACATGGAGTGAGTTCAGCTAAGGTAATAAAAATTGGGCAGTTAGGCCAAGAGCCGGGTATTTTTTGTAAAAAATGTATGGGAACAGGTATTTTTTTCTTTGAATGTGTTCAGGGGTGTCCCCTCAATGTAAATCCAAGTTGGCGTCAGGGGGGGCTTCACTTCAGCCGCCATCTTGAAAAACACGTTTTATTAAATATCTCGCGGACCGCGCATCGTACGACAAAGATGGTGTGAATCATTACTGTGGATAATAATATTTGCCATCTTTTTTATTCGAAACTTTTTTTTGTATAACGCATAGGTTTTAAATTATAGCGCCCCAAACTTCTTCCAATATGGTTTTTGCTAAATATTTAGTTAATGGTCAATGATAAATTGAAAATGGTGGTATTTGGATTGTAAAGCATGAAATTTTCTATAAATTTCATTGGAAACTTTTTCTCGTAGCATTTATAGTTTAGGAGCTGCAGCTTGGTAAAACCTGCTCCTCGTACATTATCAGTGGCAATATTGCTCGTTGTATACGAAAACCATTTTATAACGCATAAAATGGCATGAAGTGTTCAAATGTCAATACAGCTGTGTACCGAATCAATTAAAATTATAAATAATGTGGAGAACAACTAATAATTCATCGATCTCTATTGTTGCTTAAAACGATATCATCATATAAAAGATTGTCAATGTAGCAAAAAACAATAGTGTATCACGCTATATCGTAAGAATTGTTGTTGTTATTCTTAATATCATTATTATAATTAATTAACGTCATGCTTGTATTATGCTATTTCTTATTTACAGTATTATTTTATATTGTATATTATAATAATATATATTATAATATTGAAAATGATTTCTCTTCTAATAAAGGAATATGAAGGCTGGTATTCAATTTGGATTTATTATTTTTTAAAATTTAACGTGAATCTGAGTTTTTCGAAAAATCGCTAAGAGGCCGTTCATAAAACACCGTCACGCTGAAATTGGGATTTTTAGACCCCCTCCTCCCGGTTGTCACGCTGTGTCACACTCTCTGTTACCCCCTATCAATATTACGTCACAAAATCCAAATACCCCCTCCTAAAAAAAATTATTGAATGCACATACATTTATAAGTATAAAAATCTGCATAATTTACTAACACAAAATGAGTGAAAAAAGTTTGGAGGGCTATAATCGAAAACCTAAGCGTTATACTGAAAAAAGTCTTGGATAAAAAAGATGGCAAATATTATTATCTACAATAATGATTTCCACAATTTTTGTCGAACGATGCGTGGTTCGTGAGATATTCAATAAAACGTGTTTTTCAAGATGGCGGCTGAAGTGAAGCCCCCCCCCATGACGCCAACTTGGATTTACATTCAGGGCACACCCCTGAATTTATTCAAAGGAAAAAATACCTGTTCCCATACATTTTTTTCAGAACCCACTTTTTTGGCTTGGGATCTTGGACTAAGTGACTTAGTCCTGGCGCAGAAAGATCTTAATAGATGATGGGCTGGGACTTGAATTCAGTACCGGCGCAGGAAGGGACCTGAAAATCTTTTACCACGACCACTATTTTGACCAATATTTAATTTAAAAAATAGAAATGGATCAATAATTTTTGATTATATGAACGGTGCCTTCAATTATATTTCATACGCTATACGGATTAGGTAAAGCCACGCGCCGGTATTTTGAAATAAGTCCCTGCGCCGGGACTAGAGTCACTGCTTAAAATTTGTTTGTACAATAAATAGTCCGGGAAGTAAATTCGAAAAATTTACCCATCATCAAATTTCTCCGATATAGAATATTATATACTTAATCGGAAATTGATTATTTTCTACAGTTTTGGTTCCTATCAATATATCCTTAAAGAAGTGGGGGTAGAATGTTATGATTGGAAAACTAAGGGTTGAGATATCAGCTTGACAGACTCCAATTTGGAGGGCACTAAGCCTGTGCTTGCAATATATTCGATAATTTTGAAGATAATTCGTGTACTCAAAAAATTTCGGCAATAATTCATGAGATATTAAAAGTGAGAATATTATTTAGGGTCGAGATGTTTTCGATTGACATAATATTCTGCCTCGGAGAAATTTGATGTTTGTGTCCTAACTTCGACTGACTTTATGAGCAGTGGCGGCGCCAGCTTCTTCTTTTCGGTTGGGCGATTCCCGGCACAAAAATTTGGAGGGTGGGCAGTAAAAATTTGGATTATTTCGGTTTATACAGATATCCGCGTACCTAATTTAAATATTTCAGATTTGTAAAATTTCAACTAGTATCAATAAATGGGATAAAAAACACTGTGGCACTATTTTAAAGTTTATTTTACACAGGAACACATTATTTGCAAAACTTTAGACGGTTAGACATTAAAAAAGAGCTATCTTTCTATTGTTATGTTTAGTGGCAAACAAATCTACAACTACATCCAAATCCAATGTTTTGATAATATTTTTTTTGACATACAAAATTCCTAAATCGGTGAGCCTTCCTTGTGACATTGTGGTCCTTAAATAATCTTTAATTCTTTTTAAGCCACTAAACGATCTCTCACAACTGGCACTTGAAGAGGGTACGGTTATTGTAATTCTACACAATTTACTGAGTTCGTGAAAAACTAATTTAAATTCCTGCAGAAGAACTGCAAGATTAGAGACGGTCTTTATTTTAATATTATGATTAATTTCATACCTTTCAATAGTTTTTGGTAGTTACTTTAATTCTTTTTCGACGGACGCCAAGTCACATCCGTAATGTATAGCTAATGGAGTTAATTGCTCTAAATTTAAAATTATATTACTTGATGGGTTTAAAACACTAAATTATTTTAGAACACTATTATTTTCTTCAAATCTCCGACAAAGTACCGAAGTGATTCGATCAATAACAGGATAATACAATTTTGGTGAATATCTTCATAGCTGAGTACACATGACTAGAAAGTCAAGAAAACATATTTGTATTCTGTGTAAAATTTAATTTTTAAAAATCGCAGAGCGCTTTCGGCTGTTAGGCCATCTTCAGTGCTATACTCGTCAGGTATTTGTTACAAGAAACTTTTCGACAAAACATTGACGTCACAAATTAAAATATCTTAAGATAACATTAAATTAAAAATAATCCCCTGATTAGGGGAACAAGTAAAATAAAATAATTTAGATATTTCACTTATTCAGTTTCTGTATAGCTCAAACTAATATTTCTTATAGTACGGTCCAATATTGAAAGCGATGGTTTAAGTTTTCTTTTATTCAATTCATGAGCCTTGCTATTATTTTTCTCCATTTAACAGGTTGGGCAGACGGTTGGGCGAAAACAATTTAGGTTGGGCGCTCGCCCAACCGCGACCACCCCTGGCGCCGCCACTGTTTATGAGAAAATGGAATTTTAACTGCGACCAATAAAACATGCGAAAAGCAGTATACAGGATAGTTCCAAAGTGACGTGAATTTTAATAATTAATCCGAGCTAGGATTACTTGTTTTTAATATCTTCTGTATGTTCCTTGTGGTATATTATTCATTCTTTCTTTAATTTATTGGGAAATTAAACCACAATATTTTTAAATTCTTTATTTCGCTACCGAAACGTTGAAATAAAGAATTTAAAAATATTGTGGTTTAATTTCCCAAGAAATTAAAAAAAGAATACTTGTTTTTAATTTATACAAGGTGTCCAGAAACTCTCCTCTCAAACGATAACTACAGTTACTAGAGGTGATTTTAAGTCGAATTAGCTCAAATTACCTTAAGCCGAAAATGCTCCATACAGCCCTTAGAATAAGACGTCCTCACGTGAGTTTTCTTAAAATTATTCAAAAATACCGTTACTTGCAATATTCAAACTGGGTATAATCAATAAACAGTTGCAAACCAGTCGGTCGCTGTGAATAAATTTTTTTCAGATCCATCACAAGCGTGTAAGTTGGAGGGACCAACAGGTATTTTTATTAAAAAAATTTTATTTTCAAGTTTTTTATGTAGAGAAAAGTCGCCAAATATGGAATAGTATCCTAATATGGAATGCCTTTATTTCTCTAAGACTATAAGTATGAAACGCAACACTCGACCATCTTCTGTTTCGTTCGGTCTACTAACTATCGCACCCACACCATCGAGTCAGATGCGCGAATGCTTCACGTGTGGCAGGCGTGTTTTGTTTTGTTGTCGTGCAAAAAATTTTAAAGGTAAGTAATAAACGAGTATTACCAGCTGTTATGTTTGTTTACGTAAGTGTTTTTAGTATATCGGTATTATGTTTATTTCACCATTTTGTGATATTTTGTCATTAAAATATTGTGACTTTAAAAAATGTTTAGAAAAGTTTGAACTAGTATGAAAATCCAAATATGGACAGTCGTGCTGGTCCAGAATTTGATACTTGGATCTGTGACTTTTGCAAGTAATTATTCTTTCATTTATCACAATATATTATATTTATTTAATTGATCTCAAAGATATTAATGTCCATTTTTGTTATTGTTATGTTGATTTATGCTTATATTCCATGTATGGATACCTATTCCATATTTGGTTACTCATTTGTGATTTTGTTTTTTGTGTTAGATTTTAATTTGATAACCAATATATTTAATTAAAGGCTGTTAACTACTACATATTAATGTAGGACTGATTAGTGAAAACATTAAACTGATTTAATTTATATGAAGTTTTTTTTTATATCCCAAAAACAAAATGGTATTTCATATTTGGTGACTTTCCTCTCTCCGACACCGAATTTGAAAAATTCAAGATAATTTTCATGTAAAATGTTTTCTTCTTCCAAATTGATATCAGGAACCGTTTTCGTGAAAAATAAATTTAAACTTTTTGTGTTTCTTAAGCAACTTAATACTTACGATTTTTGTTACCAGTATGTAAACAATTTTATGATTTTTCAAAGCCAACTTGAAATTACAGATAAAAAAAGTTTTAATTTGTTTTTCTCGAAAACTGCTCATGATATCGATATGAAAGAACAGAGCAATTTTTGTGAAAATTATCTTGAGTTTTCCAGATTCGATGTCGGATAAAAAACTTGAAAATGAAGATTTCCTAATCAAAATAGCTGCTGGTTCCCACGACTGACACACTTGTGATGAATCTGAAAAAAATTTATTCGCATCGAACGGTTTGTAACTGTTTATTGATTATGCCAAGTTTGAATATTTTAAGTAACGGTATTTTTTGATAATTCGAAGAAAACTCACATGAGGACGTCTTCTACAGAGGGCTGTAGCTTCCTTTGGAAGCATTTTCGGATTAAGGTAATTTGAGCTAAATAGTCTTAAAATTACCTCGAGTAACTGTAGTTTCCGTTAGTAGTGTGTAGTGTAGTTTCCCTGTCTATATTTGTTGATAAGTTTGTTATACTTACAACTGACTAGAGTGAAATCGTCGTACAGGAAGCTGACCATTGAGTCAATGATATCGAACATTAACTTAGGAAGGTATTTATATTTTTCTGGTAAGCAGGATTTGAAGAGTGTGATTGCATCTTTTGTACAATCATCAAGATGTTTTATAAAAATGTGTTTTGGAACTAAAAACATAGGTTTTTCTCTTATACAAGCTTTCATTTTTTCCAAAGTATCCTGAAATTTAAAAATCATATGCAGAAATGACCTTATAAATCGACAGTAGGCTGTTTATACTTATATTAAAGTGACCAATTATACCCCGTTGGGAAAAATCCTCACAATACCACGTTCTATGAGGGTTGATTAAATACTGTTCTCAATTTTCTTGTTATCAGTGTGTGTATTAGACTGTTTCAAAAAAATTTATTGTTTTTTTTCTTTAAATAAATGACAAAAATAAAGTACTGTAAAAGTTTGAGCTCTTCATATTTATAGACTAGGTGGTGCCACATTGATGATTTATGTTTTTTATTTAAATAGCATTAAAGCAAAATTGTCTTGTACTTTGGAAATTTTGTAACGTAGGAAGTAATTCTTCAGAATAACTAAGGTATACTCTTGTAGGAAATTTGACGCTTCACAAAAAAAGACGACTATACTTTTTTGATATTTTTAGTCATTTCAAAGTTATTCAAGGTTAAAGTTGAATGAGTACCTAATGAATTTGGATATTTTTTCCAATTTTCCGACATTACAATCAGTATTTGGGAAAATTTTGTAGAAAATTTTTTGTAGAGCATTTTATTGGCTAAAACTTAATTTCATAAAATTTTACCAAATATTTTATGGGTCGTGAGTCATTGGCATCAATTATAAACAATAAAATTATAATTAAATTTTTAATTTAATACAAATAAATTACGAAAGATGAAATTTTTCCATAAAGCTAAATTATAGGAGATGAAAAGTTCAAAAAAAATATCACATGAAGTTTTATGTTAAGCTGGATTGGAGCTTCGAGAAATTGAAAAAATGTATTAACATTCTAACTTTAACCTTGAATAACTTTGAAAACAGTAGATATTTTAGAAAGTTATAAAAGCCCTTTTTTGTAGAGCGTCAAATTGCTTACGAGCATATATACAAGTCATTCCGAAATATTACTCCCTACGTGAATTATGGAATTCCAAAGTGAGGAATAATTTTGTTTCCATGTTATTCAAATGGAAAATATCAATGAGGGGAACAAATCAAACTTGAAGCCGCGGACGCAGTGCAAGCGTATTACCTGAAGGGTCCCTCCAAGCGACCCTCCAAGCAACCCTCGAGCTATGTTTCCGTAACAAGCGATTGAATTGAATCAGCCGCACTGCGATTCCCAACCATCTTAAGCCGTCTATCGACTCGCCAAGCTAGCCACCAGGGAATCAGGGGGTCTATTCACTAACAGTGAGAGCTCCTACGAGAGTACACACTCATAAAGTACGCATGCGAGCTCTCTCGAAATTGCAAATTATGATATAGCCCGCATGCCCGCTTTATAAGTGTGTACTCTCGTAGGAGCTCTCACTGTTAGTGAATAGACCACCTGTTGTGTTCACAGCACACCCTCTGCTGTGGTTGTTTTTGATATTTTCAACCGGGCTCAAGGCATGTAATGGGAGAAAATTAAATTTCGGCTGTTTATAAGCGAAAAGCAATATGGGACCCAGCAGACTAATTACGAAAAAACCCAAAATTCGAAAGATTCCACACTCATACGTGCATAATTAAAACATTTTCGGGGAAATTTTGCATCGTTTTGTAAACTCGCAGAAATTCTTCATATGTGCAAGTGATACGCATGCACCAAACTTCTCTTATTTTCTAGATTAGTGTACTTCAGATAAGAATTGTCATAGAGAAGAAGCCTTTTGGCAAATTTTGAAACGGGCATGCTGACACACACTTTAGACTGAGCTTGATTTTGGGTTGGTACGATGATTTTCCATCGACCAGGGGTGCGATCTTCGAAACCATTCGGGAGTAAATCGTATACGAAAAATGACCATTTTCGTGAGAAATTCAAATAACCTAATTTTCGACATTCTCAAACGGTAATCGTATACGAACACTTTCGTATGGCTTGATTCGAGTGGGTTTATTTCATTCGAATAAATGTTTTCGTGTACGGAAAGTGTAAATTTAGGTACATAGCGTAGATTGAAAATATTTGTGTTTGGTTTGTCATTAATTTGCATAATAAATGATATAATCAGTTATAATAGGGCAGGTTTTGATTATTCAAATTCATAAACGCATAAACATATTGGAGCCTCATCTCCCTGCTCCAACAAGAATCTGTATCTTAATCTCCCGTTTTTCAACAACAAACAATACTAAAGGAAACATGTTATATAAGTAATATCAAAAGCCAGTTTGGGCTTACGACACTTTATGCAGTAGTTGGTATATTCTTTGCACAGATTTGCTTCTCAAATGTCACAAGTGACAAGACCAAACGATTATGCGGTGTTGCCGGCTGATAAATTCTTCGTGTACGAACGTTTATTCGAACGGTGTTGAAAAATACACATTTAGCAACGTATACGAAAACATTCATTTGGAAATAACCGTACACTCATAATATTCGTGTGAACTCGAATATCGCACCCCAGTCCTGCCAAGGTATATTCACCCTCTACTCATTGACTTCCACCCTCTACCCGCCAAGCTTCCCTCCACCCGCCTGCACTGCGGTCGCGGGTTGAGAGTATTTTAATTTAGTCATGTCCAAAATTTTTACTATATTTGGAGAATAAAAAATTATGGATTATGTCTAACATACAGAATGTGTCGTCATTCAATTATAAGACGAGAAATTCCTACAAACATGTATGATAAGAAAAAAAATACATTTACCTCTAATTTTTTAGTCGGTTCCCCATTCTTGACACAAGCGGTTTTAATGTGGATCTCCATTCTCTGCATTTTTTCGGACATAGCTAGATCCCGTACAATTCTGTGCAAGCTCTTGGGTTTCAATTGCACATTTGTAGATTTCGTATTAGCCATGTTATGTTTCAAGATTTTTATTGTTGTTGACATAACGTCTTTAACATTTTCCGAACATTGATTGGACATTATATCCATCATGCAGGCTTCAGATTCTTCAAACTGACTAAAATCATTAAAAAATTTTCTTATATTATCCCTCTCATAACAATCGCTGTCCCATTGAGTCACTTTAAATTGGTATTATAACGCCCTACAGATTATTTTAAAATCAATGAGCAAAGACCGTTCATTAAGAAACAACAACTACTTCTATGGCTCTATTCCACGATGGACACCACACTTCAAAGTTAAACGGAGTTGGTATATCTCCAGGATAGAACTAGCCATTTAAGTTTGCAACAATTTCACTTATCTATAGACTGATTTCAGTGTATTTGCGCCTCATCAGTATGAAGTAGTTATCATCCGTCCAGAGAACATGAATTTATCAATCTCATTAAAGAAAAAGATATTTAGCCATCCCGTATACCAAAATACTCGATATTCCTCCAGATTCCCATTTAAAGTTATCTAGGTACTTCATTTACAGTTTCCTGCAAATGAAATGTCATTTTAGTGAAGCGTTTTATCATTAGATGTCAAAAGTTATACTATTATGGAAACTGTGAATAAAGTGGATAACTCTTAATGGAAATCATGAGGAATATTATTGAATATTTTGGTATAAGGAGCAGATAAATATTTGCATATTTCTGTATATTTCTAAACATACAGAAAGAGTATCTTACCTTGTCGTAATGGTTGATATGTCCTTAAATATCGTTTCAGTATTATTTAACATTAAACATTTTTCAATTACATCTGTTAAGCCTGTTAAACAAGTTTGGTTCAGCTCTCCAAAATATTCTGGAATTTTATAAGCAAATAAAACATTGTAATGGATGATTCATGGCTTTTGAAGTTGTACTTTTTTTGGCGCACTCAACGAGGTGAAAGGAAAGGGAGGGAAGTTAAGCGTGGTAGTGATTTAACCAACTATCGACAGAAGTCACCATATTGAGAAGCCACATTAGTGACATTAGTCATCAATTCTTGTCTCAACATAGATAACCTTAATATACTGAAATGTGTCAAATTGAAAAGCAGCGTTAAAAAAATAGTGATTTTCAGTATTAGAAAGGTTATTAATGAGTATTAGTATAAGTTTAAGTTGATTGAGTTGTACAATAGTGCTATAAATTTTTTGAATTTACCAAAATATGGTATCAATAGGGTACAAGCATAAATTTTGCTATTGGTGGGAATTGACGCTTTATCAGGTCTCCTAACACCTTGCATACCTATTTTTCTCAAAAAAATATGTACTTTACTTTTAAAACGACTTTAAAAATCATAAAATTTGAATGTCCGCCAAAACGAGCTTTACGTCATAAAGATGGCAGCCCCATGGTATGACGTCATTTGTTTTCCAAATATTGCATTGTTCCAGTGTGTAAATCAACGTCTATTGAAACTGCAGACAAAATATTTGTTACTTTACCTGGTGGCGCAAACAAAAATACACTTTAGACAAGGGCATTACTTTTGTTTGTGACGACCATTTTAATGTAAGTACTACTTTTATGCTGGTGATTTTTATTCTTAAATAGTTTGAGGTTATGTACCTATATGTCTAGGAATCAACCATAAAAACATCATTTTCTTACGACCACACATCGAAATATGGTTGGTATATATATATTATATAAAAAAGCATAGTTTAAATCGTACTTACGATAATGCTTTAACTCCTCTTATTACCTCTGCATTAAAGCAGCTGTTTGACTTCATGAAGTCAAGCAGCATAAATGAGTCTACTTTGGGCAAGTTATCAGTTTGAGCTTTTACAAAACCTTCGCTAGCCATATCTTTATTCACAAAATATGAAAGAATCGTCACTGAACACTGAACTAGTAAATAAAATATATTCTTCTAAAAGTTTTAAAATATCCTCGGAAATATCGAATATTTATGTCCACTTTCCTCTTCACGTTGACTTTTAGAAACAAACATATAAATGATATTTTTACGTCGATGAAGCAATTAATAGTTGATTAAAATTCAATATAAACACACAACTACACATAACCTAATGCAATACCGGCCATATTGACATATAAGTAAACACAAGAGATATGACATCACACGTATCATCGGTAGCGTTCGGAAATCCTCGGGTTGTGGTCGGAAAGTGCATTGAAATTTGAATTTTATTTCAAAATTTGGGAGTAATTTCCAATGAAAACTTGTTTATTTCCTATTTTTAGTAATTTTTGATATCATATTTACTATTATAAATTAATATCCAAGCAAAATATGAAATATGCGTGTACTCTATTCTCTAACAATAAAAAGTACCAAAAGGATGCATATGAGAGTTTTTTGTTTCCCCTAATAGAATAATTTGATGTACGCCTCTGGTTTGTTCACGGAAGTGACAAGCATAAACATTCAAATCGACGCCATTTTTATTCGATTTAGACATTTAGATAAGACATTTTTTGGTTTTTTCATCGGCGTAGAAAAAATATTGTATGCAACTCGTTAAAGAAGTTCACGGTCGACAGGAAAATAATGTTGAACATGATTTTTGACTTAATAAAAATCAATACTTACTTGTAATTAGCCCTTTGTTATTACAAATGTATGAAGTTAGCTGGTCGTCGATATTTTCTAAAGCTTTCAACATCTTTTTTTCCTTTCCGCTCAAACATCTTTTCGATCCCGTAACTGCTTCTTCATAGCATCTTATTTTTAAATCGGGCTCGAAACATGTTGTTTGGAAAAATCGAGTTAACTCACTTTCTGATATGGAATTCGAACCATTCGCTGTGAACTTTTCTAGTTTATTTTGGTAGCATAGCGGACGAGTTCCTTTTTCCTATAAGAGACATATACGTTGGAGACGAAAGATGTAAAAAACCAAAAATTCTCCAAATCTCAACCAAACAATGAGTTTTTGGAGAAAAATCTCATTTCTAATTAACATCAATATTTTTAGCACAATTCAATAGTTTTTTCCATTCTCCGGGAATGGGTGAACAAAATAGTAGATTGTTTACCGCTTAGAAGAAGCCTAGCATAATAATCTTGGACGACATAGCAATATAGAGTCCAATAATGTGGATTTTTCCACAAAAGAAACAAAACTCGACAGATATCAATCAATTTCGAAAAATTCACGAGTAATTTCATTCACAAATAAATATAAAACATCGTAATAGTCCTCACATGCCCATAGCCCCCACGTTTTTTGTTATACTTTTCCATTTTATTCGATCTCTAGCAATCATATTCCAGTCCATCATTCCTAACTGTGTTTTTGACCTCCTTCACCTTCAAAAAGCATATTTTTCACACACTTACAGTCATCCATCCTACCCACATATCTTAACTATCGAAGTCACTGTGCTTGTAATGCTCGGTGCCTTATACATTTCTTGGATAGCTTTGTTTGTTCTTCTTCTCCACTGCCGCGCATCCTCAATTCCTCCGTGAATTTTTCTTATATTTCGTTCTCTTCTCTCCAGTTTACTTTCATTCTCTTTATTTAATATTCAAGCTTCACTTCCGTATAAGATGGAAGGTTGTAAGATTTATTTTTTTTTGTCTAATCTTTGTTCACAATTTTGATTTTATTATATTCTCTATGGCTCCCAAGGTTCTGCTGGCTTCCATTATCCTTTTGTCTATTCCCACACATCTTTATCGCTTTTATCTGTCATTGTTACTCCCAGATATTCAAAGTGACTTACTTCGAGCGAATGGTTTGTTTTCTATAATCTATTTTCGTGTTTTCGCCAACACCAAATTCTAAATATTAGGTTTTTCATCCATTGATATGAAGGCCATATTGTCTCGATGTATTTTCCAGATTTCCAAAGATTTGCTTCAGCTCTGCAGCAAAATACTTTATACGACTAGGGTGCACTTAAGACTACTAGGGTGTGTAGCATATCACAGCTCGCAGGCATTACATCAATGAGGACGAGTCTATAAACGAGCTCTATAAAGATTGGAACACTAGTGGGTTCGGGGAAATTTCTTGTTAGTGTGCTATTTGTGTCGGTGTTTAGCCTAATTTGCGAAAATAGATCGACGTTGAAAAGATATAAAAATTATTAACAGTAGGAATTGAAAACCACTGTTGCAGTTAGCATTATAGGTATAGTTCTTTTCACGATCTATGAGACTGACCTGACCTGGGATGGGAAAATGACATGCAATAAAGCCATAATAGTATTAGCCGTGACAGGGACGTATTCATTTTGTTGGCGACTAAAAAATTATTACCTTAAGACTTTATAAGACTTTTGAGTCATTCTTTTTCTTTTTTATCAGGTATAATGGGGCTCTGCACGGTAAAATCGAAAAGTTTTATGGTTTTATTGCATCTCAAGCCTAGGTCAAGTCAAGTCAGTCTCTTATATCGTCAAAAGAACTGTAATATAGTTCATTAACGATAAGTTTGCAATAACAAAACATGACAGATGTCTTACATCGTTGCCACAGTGTAATTTTTTTCCAGTAGTTGGCATAAAATTGTTAATAAGTTGTTTATTGCATAAGATTACATTCAACTCTAAAATAAGAGCAGAGATTATAAAACTTTGATGATTAAATACATAAATTTCAAGATGTCCAGTGAATAACAAACTATAAAATGCGAATGAAATGAAAACGACAAACCAACACAAGAAATTCTGATGAAATTGTCTGGTAACCCCGGATACGGCAGCAAAAACTTTTGGACCGTAGCTTTCCCTTTATATGCTTGATTATTCCATTTACACTTTAGATATTTAGGATTTTTTTTAGTGGCTGCAATTGTTACTACAAATGTCAAAATTGGAAACTTATCGTAAATTAACCATATGATTATTTCACGGTACAAAAAAGTTCAAACATTGAGTTAATTGTTATCAATTATAACTTTAACATCGTATAAAATGTATGCCACTCTTTTTCTTACTATAAAATAAATGGAAAAATTGATGGCATCCAGTGGTTTATTGTCCAGAATATTGACAAGTGTTAACCTTTTATCGATGGCAGCCATTAATTTATACTAATAAACATATGCCATTTAATATTTAAACAAAATTCGATCAATTAATTGTTATTAATTATGATGTTTACATCATACTCGGAAAATAAGTAACAAATGAGAGTATTCGCAGAATGTATGCTACCAATTTTTGAACATTTGCTAAAATAAAATATAAACTCTTCAGCGTACATATGTTATTTTTTTAGTTTCCTGGAAATTCCAAGATTTTCTCAGTGAACGGGTTTTGAAGAGTAATTTTTAAATTTTTAAGGAGTTATAATAATATTAAACTAAACTCTTTGACATCTATTGATAACACGCTTTACTAAATTGATAATTATTTACAGGAAATATTTATTCTACCTGTTTTTTACATGAAACTGGATGGTGATAACGGATCGGAATAATGAAGTCCACATAATATGTCATGGGCTAACGGTCTATAAATGTGATCATAAAACAATATATTCTGGATTAACTTGATCAACACCCAGAAACAAGAACTATAAAAATTTCTCAAACCCTGAATATCAGTCACACATCTTTGAGGTAGATTTTAAATGGACAGAAATAGTACCATTACCACTTCTAAGGTCTTCCATTTCTTTTACTCAGAGATTTTCCATAGCACGTTACATTTTTTGATTGAATCGCATACGGAATACAAAGAAATCCTAAATTTCTTGAATACATATTGTTTAGAGATAAAGCACTGTCTTCAAAAAGCTTTTCAGTTCTTCTGGGAATCGAAATTATGGGGGACAACTTAATTGGACCACATTTTCTACCTCAACAACTTAGATGGAATTGCTTACACCAGTTTTCCCTGAAAAACGTCGGCAAGGGATTCACCCAAAATTACAAACAAACAATATTTTCTTGCCTTATTCTATTGTATTCAAGAAATAAATAAAATTTTTACTCACAAGTAGCTGGGCGATTTTATTGTAAGCAAACGGATGACACAAACTTATGTCAAAAGATGCTTCATTTTTCAAATACAGCAGTCTGGTGAACCCTAATTGAAATAGAAATACAATAATTAATTATTGTCAAGAAAAGTTGATGTTGAGGAAGTGGATGGCATGATGGGGCAAAGCATTTTTTCTTCATGTATATTAAGCTAGCATATTCAAATCATAAGCTGGAATTTGGAATAGATCCATTATTTATTGCCAATTTATAATTTCGAAAAAAAAAGCTATTGCTTCACCCCTTCTCGACATGTGAGAAACATGCTCCGTTTTTTCTCAACGATATAACAGATTATAAAGAGAACAGATACGAATCCCGGTAAAACATCAAACGATTTTCAGCTCCGTCGTCAATGACCTTGGACCTTTAACTCGGTATGGCCGCGATGTTGCCAGTTAAAAATATTTTCTGAATTTCTCACCAAATTGTACTGTTGACTCGAGGACAATAACAATTTCTAGTGCCAGATCTAGTTTTTTTGGAAGTTTCCACTAAATATTTAAACAACGCACAACGCACAATCGATTAGTCAAATAACACAATTAATATCGCTGATTTAACACCTCCAAACAATGAAGCAAACAAAAATGGTGTTATGAATTTTGAGCACAGATTACAAGTGATTTTGAGCCTGTTTTGACCTTTTGATTATGTTAGGTTAGGTTAGCCGTCACCGTTATTGTGCATGGTTGCCAAGGATGTGGTTTGTGAAAAAAGTAGGTATATATTTGTGGTATGATTTTTATACATTATAATTTTTTTAATTGTATAATTCTTTTAATGTTGATAAAATTGATTTAAAACAAGTAATTATCGAATATTTGGATCTGTATTACTATCACACTTAATAAAAATGCTTATAAAATATTTGACCAATGATCGTAAATTGAAGGAAATATTATGCAAATTGACAACCCTGTTGACAAATTTTGCGAAGCAGCCAGAACGGAGTCGACATAAGACGATGGGCATTTAAATGGGTATGTCCACCCATCTCTCTCTCTCTTTTTACTGTTCTCTGTCAAGCTTTCGTATCTGTTCTCTTTATAATCTGTGACGATATGTTGTTTAGTTTAGGAAAAATGGGGCTTGGTGATAAAAAATCAACAATTTTTATTTAAATTTGACAATGTGAGTACTGTATTAGGAAATAAGGGGGTGGTTTCTAGAAAGGAATGGAATCATACACTGTTTCTTGGGCGATGATTATCTTCCTTAGCTGCCTAGATACAGCAATGGATATGCTAACTCAAATATTGAGAGGGTTATCTTTTTACTGAAGCCGGGTTGGCCCAGGTGACTAGTGACATGTGCACGCGCGTGTGGGATAAATGCAGATTTCCACCTCATTCCGGCAGGTAATCGAATTCCATTTACTTTACATTCCTGACTTTCAACTGTCAAATTAATCGAGGTTAGTTGAAAGCTCTGCTGGTGGACTGTACATCTCACAAAAAATCATGGTAAATGATGATCTGTTACCTCCACCGGTTTTTCGACGAATTTTCGAACGTTTCTTGGAATGTATTGAGTTTATCGTGCATATCTAAGGAAGAAAAGTTATAAATCGTAAAATTTGCTATAAAATTCCGTGGTACAAAATGTGAAAACTCCATTCCCTGATGAATAAGTGAAAAAATTGGAAAATATCAATGCAATTTATATAGCAATATCACTTGTTTTTGATGTTTTTCGTTTTCTTATTATCCAAACGCACTTCGAGGTCTTAAGCGAGCCTAAGCACTTTGTTATTTATTATTTACATGGATGGGACACTATAATTGTGCAGGGTATACATCAGTGAAGGAGCATTTGCAGACGATGTCATATTAATAGCAAAAAATGAAAGAGAGCTACAAGATAACATGAATGTGTGGAATACAGCAATGATGGACATGGGAATGAAAATAAACGAAAACAAGACAAAAGTTATGGTCATTGGAGACGACAAAGAGGAAATAAATGTAAGAATAGATACAGACAAAATAGAGCAAGTTGGACATTTTCAGTACCTTGGAACAATAGTAGAGGAAAACAGAACACAGGAAGCAGATATTAATAATAGAATAGTTAAAACTAACAAACTATACTATGCCATGAATACAAAATTTATTAACAAAAAAGAAATAACATAATGGAAATTAGGTAGACATCGTTAAAATAATTGTATAATACACACCGAGGTGGAAAAAGTTTCATTACTGTCGAGAGATTAGTTAGTTAATCGAGACACGCAGCATCGAGGTTAGCTATTATCTCGAGACCTTCCTACCGAGGTTTGTATACTATTAATTTTATTCATAACCATCATATCCCGATCAAAATTGATAAATCTTTGTGTTCCAAACACACCTAAAATATTACATCTGACAACTACTGTCACCAATATAAATAAATGTCAGATAAAGTCGGATGGATATTAAGTTCGCGAATCATAAATTAAGAAAAATGTCCTCCGATGAAGAATTGATGGATTGTACCCCTCCAGAAAAAGGTATTATAATATTCATCAATGTGTTATATTTTTAAATATAAAAAATATTCATCTAAAATAGATTAACGATCACATTATTTCAGAGGGTGGGAGGTCGGGGTGGGAAGTAATCGATGAGGGCGGGAAGTAGAGGTGTGTAATATGACACTTTCAAACCTTTAATGACGTTAGTAATGACAGCATTACATATATGGTTGTGAATAAACGTAATTGCAAAAAAAAATTAAAGCTACAATAATCTTTTCACACATACTAGAAGGCTATTGCTTGTTTAATAAAAATTGAGATATTTCTGCGATTTTTTTGTTTCAATTGTAATTTGACCCACTTGAGGGACTTGGGAAAACGAAGCTTTTGATACTTCGAGCGTTCAAATCGGACAATTCAATCCAGAGTTATTGAATCCCAAACTTGATCAACGATTGTCTCCTAACGAATAACAATCTAACGAAACAAAAAATTCTGTCAAGCAAATTTCAATTGAAACAATAATTCGCAAAGGTATCTCAAATGTTATGAAGGTAGAATTTGAATCAAAAGGCGAGTGAAATAACTGCTTCAGAATTGGTTCCAAAGGATGCCAACATGCATTTCTCTTCGTGGAGATTGCAAACTATAAAAGACAACCTCTGTATATCAATTGTTGTTTCTTGGGTGGAGGCGTAGAAAAAATTTGGTTTTTGAGTGAGAAGTGAGCAATTGATAGTCCAATGTTTTTTTATTAATATAAAACATGCTAGAAGTGAAAAACGAGAAATTAAGTGCCTTGATACAACTAAATGTGTCTCTGATATAGCAACAGAACAAATTTGGTTACCATTGATACATCAGTATCATAGGTTTTCATCCTGGTGTTATTATATGATTTATTTTTGGAATTTCTGTCAATCGATACTTTTTGAATTCAAAAAACTAGAAAATCAATATTGAATCAATGAATAATTATAAAAAAATAACTTGTTTTCTTAATAAGACCAATGAAAAAAACATTTCCATCTCTAGAACGTGCACTTCATTCACTAGATTCAATTCCTAGGTCATGATAATTCTATAAAAATGTAATTACAACAAACATTCCTCAACTCACGATATTTATTGTCTGAGATATAATTTACTGTAAAACTACAACTTTGCGTATGGAAATTAACAGGGTTTTGTAATATTTGTAGATTTACTAATGAAATTAATAACTATACAAAAAAAAACATTATTTTACCTGAAAACACAATAAGAGCATGTAAAAATATCATGGTAAACTTCTCAGCATACGATAAATACTACAAGCAGCACGACAAATCAATATTTATTTATACATTATCTCTATATTTTCATAACCATCTGACCTTTAGATAAATCGCTTTATTATTATCAATAGTAGAGAAATTTTGAGTTTCATATCTAATTAAAAAAAACAACATACAACTTTTAATTAATATTCAAATCCTGCAAAAAAACTATATCCAATTTTTTTAACAAATGAGGCATTTTTATTTTCACGATACCATTATGTAACTGTTATACCATTGTAATAAGGCAAGGAAAGTGAGAAATGTTTTATTGTCATTCAAAATTTACAAAAACTGTATAGACAAATCGATAAACAAGTTAAAACGTGAAAAAATAACAAAATAAAAGAGTAATATGGGTATATAAATGAATGATGAATTGAAATACTTATATGTATTTATTTATCCAGTTTTAAAATAATACCTAGTACAAGGTACTCTAAACCATTTACCAACATTGGTAGTCACAGCTACTTGTTTGGTGACTACTGGTGCTTAAGAAAATTGAATTCATTTCATTAGATATCAGGTAAATCATTCACATTTGGATTGAATAGTTCAAACTTCGCAACTTTTAAACGATATTAACAATGTAAATATTCTTACTTTAATATAAATATGAACAAATGAAAAATATATAAAAAGCACAAAAAATATGAAAATTTGATAACTTATGATGTACTAGTAGACTGTCCTGTACGAATGTTAGACTGCCCGCTATTCGTTTGGGTGTCATATTCGATTTCAACAATAATACAAATACTATGTGGTTTTCACAATGAGTCTTACATTTTTCAGATAATGTATCTTGTATACTAATTTGGTAGTGGTCTATTTAATTAACACCAAGAGACACCAAAACCCTTCTTCTACACCTCTGATATTTACAAACACTTATACCACGCCACGCCACTAAAAAGATAACCTCACCTACCTATGAAAAGTTAAATTTGGGTTTAAATGTTCCACTTTCTTACAGACAACACAAGAATTTCCCATGGTTGGCCAAACAAAGTAAAATTTTCACAATAAGTACTAAAAAAACACCTTATAATAGTAAAGTAAGCACTAAAAGAGCTATACCACTTCGGCAACATAGCAAAACTACGCGTATACTATTAGTCATTCAATAAAGTACTAAAACATATGGGGTGTTGCCAAAGCGCTGTTTTGTACTTATTGTTCGTTTTTAATTTAGGAATATTTGCAAAGTTTAGTGATTATTTAGTAATGTAAGGATCAATCAACTCAAAATTGAATGGTCTATGGAAGTTTTTATTCAATATATGCATTATAAAAGCAGTGTTCTCCAGTTCTTTAAATATACTTAAATTATTTCGAAATACTTTCTCGAAATTATGGAGATCTGTCAACGACGCAATCTGTAGGGAGAGAGATAAAATTGAAAGATAGAATGATGATTGATCGCCTCAAAATGTAAACAATGTGGTCTCCTTTATATTATAAGTCTATGGTTATACCTTTTAAAATTTGTTGGTTACGAAAAACAGGAAATACCAGTGATATCTGACAGATTACTCAACCCAAAACTTAGATGGATGATCTAATGCCAGATTTAGAAAAACAACTTACTAGTCTTATTTATGGTGAATCTTTCGTTCACTATGAAATCCCCAGTTCGAATGGGTACTAACCAGTACCCAGACAGTGTTAGACTTATTCCCAGGGGAATGCCTACCAACCAGACCGACCTCAAATTCGCCGTTACTCCTGCCTCGGAATCACTACCCTCACATACTCTCCGTCATCTTCTCCCTTCTATCACTCCTACCTCTCACACGCCATATCGAGACCTCCCCCCCTAATCATGCTCTCCACTACGCCACTTGCCTCCATCTATTCCTCCTCGCTCCTCAACATTATCTCCACCATGTTTTCCCAATACACCGCCTTCCCTAGCTTCTTTTCCAATTTCTTCGGCACTGCCTCGTTCGTACAGCATCTGAACACATGTCCCACATCATGCTCCACTCCACACCTGTCGCACACTCCACTCTCTTTTCCTAATCTTGCGGAGGCACCCTACTCTTGACCCATGTCCAGTGAGCACCTGCATCAAGAAGTAATTCACCTCCTTTTAGTGTGCTCTCCATTTCATCCTTCATCTATTCCTGTACTTCCTCTATGGGCGCACCCATCTAGCCTTTTTATCTGGCTTCAGCCATCGCGTCCAATGTATCATTGTACCATCATCAGGAGTATCCCTCTCTGTATCCAGGACTGACCTGAGCGGTCTATAGGTATGGGATAATAGTATATTATGCAACGATCATGTAATGATGGTTAATAACACACAAGCATTAACCGGGATGCGAAATGAGCCAAAGGCGAGTTTCGTATGGTTAATGCGAGTGTATTAATAATCATTACATGAGAGTTTCATCCACTATTTTTTCTACGAAGAAGTTTAATTTAAAAGAATATAAAAAAATGTTTTACCCAGCACTCGAACCCGGCACGTACAGATGGAAAACAACCAACATTAATAAGTTTAAATATGTATTTACCTTGGTCATTAGTTATTTTTGGTCTGGTGCTTGACATTTCTTTTAAAAACTGACGCAAAAGATTTAAACTGTCATAAAACACTGTCAAACTTTATACAGAAAATATTGGGTCTGCCTACTTGGGTATTTGAAAATCTAGATTTCTATTGGTCAATTTTTCAGTTTTATAATATAAACCAGTGTTATAATGAGTATCAGTATGAATGTGGTCGATTTGGTCGATTTGTATTGTCAATTTGATAATTTACAGTATAAATATATTGCCCTCCCCTATGATTCCCTCTGAATTATAAGCACCCCCACAAAAATTTCAAATGAGAAGGGGGGCCACAACACCTTGTTCGAAAGGTATTTTCATTACTTTTCCAGCAACATATACAGGGTGGTCAGTAAGTAATGGACCAAAGTGAAATGGAAGATTCTTGGCCTAAAAATATTACACTCTGACGCAACTAAAATAAATAATAAAATATTGATGATAAAAAAGATACAGGGTGGCAAAGTTGAAATGTCAAAAATGTTTTTTCTCGGTAAATTGAAAGATTTTTGATATACAAACGTAAAAAATTTAAATATAGGGGCTTAAATGCCTAGGAAATCATAATATATTATCCGTCTCGATGTATTTCCTATATGCTATGTTTTTGGTGTAACTGTGTGATCATAGTTTGGCAAGTTTATCTGAAGCTACGGGGCGTCGGTAAGAGGCGAGGAAAAACATGGCGTATATCTGTCAAACGTACAAATGGCGTACGGTACCTATTTTACCAAGTAAAACTGAAATTACAAAGGTAACTAACAATACCAACACCACTGAGTAAATCAATATCAGTCAATTGACGAAGTGAGAGGGAAGAACATACGCACGCGCTTGCCAATAAGAAGTCACCTGGTCGATAAAAATCACCAATTATGTAATCGGAGGGTGTAGTCATTATGGTTTTCGTACAACGTTGCCACAGCTTCAAGAAGCCCATAACAAATTTGGAAAAGTGTTCTCTTTTAATATTTATGAATTGGAAAATAATGTTAATAGAATAAATCCAAGGAAACAAGCACATTATAAAATTAACGTTCAATCATATTTTTAATATTGTTAATAATAAAAAGACTACATCATTTTTGCGACAAAAAGGAAGTTGCATCAGATTGTAATATTCTTAGGCAACATTTCACTTCGGACCATCACTTACGGATCACCTTGTATATAATTTTTCAAAGTCGATGCAATCATAACTGATACTCAACATAAAATGGAGAAAATAATGTCACACAATACTTAGGGAGTATTTTTCAATTTATTTTCCAATTAAATTAAATGTTAAAATCTACCAATATTCACTTCTTGATAGTAAACATGGCGATTTTGGAAATCTGGTACATTTTGTAGGTCGTGAGGGGTTATGCTGTTAATCTCTACCGTCATCCCAACTTTTTAATCTGCAATATTGTCTGGCACATCCACATTTTTCTTCTTGCTGTACTATTTTGATCTTTTTAAGATGCCCATTCAGTCACAGAGCCCCGTCAGGACACCTCTTAGAACTTTTAGTGCATTTCATATCTGGCCTAGAAGTTCTCCCATGGTGTAGCCTCCCAGTAGTACTTTAGAATCAATTTTTCTTTTGTTAGTAAAGGTTATCAAGATGGTTTTGGTGGGCTCGATGTTTGGTCAGTGTACTGAAAAATATTGTATTCTAATTTATCCGAAATTTGGAAAATACTCTGTTATAATATCACATGAGCTAAGAAAATAATCGCTTTTTCCACGTGTAACTAGACGTACTCCTGAGAAAGAAAATCTTTCGAGCTGTCGAGTGGAAAATAATTGATTGCTCGAGTGATATTCATCACTTTTATATAATGAATGGACCGATAATAATAAATCATTTATTTTGTATAATTATTGAATGGCGATGATGAATTAATATCATGAATGAAAAATCCAAAAACAGCCCAAGTAGCAATTTAAATTCTATAAGGTCTGTATAAACAGCTACAAGATATATCTTAAAGGATACTAAAATTCTCATAACGGTCCACAAAACAATTAAATGATCCTTATACAACTAAAAAGGACCCATTTTTATACAACTGTTTGGTTGTATAACAGTTCTATTAAAAGTTTATACAACTCCTATATGACTGTTTAATACACATTTATACAACTCTTAATCGACTGCTTTATAATCATTTATACAGCTACTATAAAATGATTCAATAGTGTGTCATGTAGTCACATCTATAAAATGGTTTGAAGTGGCACTATGAAGGTTGTATTATGTTCTTATAATGCTGTTATTTCGAACCAAATTATATTTCAACTTGAACGTGCATCATACATTTCATTTGTAGAAATGGAGACTTATCAAAACGACTTGGGCCGCTTGGGCGGACATCGTTAGTAAAAATTATAATTTCACTTGGATGGTTTAATAGTACAAATTTTGATGCACCGCAAATTTTACTGATAGATTATAGGTATATATTTGGCAAGAAAATGAAGCGCTTATCACTTCATATGAATATTCTTTCACAATATAATTCCCTAAATAATGATAAAGTCACATTTTCAATATAGTTTTATGTTTCCAACTCAATTGCTCATAATGGCGGCGATAGCGGTACAAGAATTGTTTATTTAAACATGGCAATTTTTGAAACAACAATTTTATCCCAAAGAAATGCCTTAAACGATATTTTATTGTAAAATGGAACGGTATACGATAACTGTTTTATAACGGATAATATTTAGGCACTATACAACCAAAAAGTGTTGTATAATGCAACGCAATTGAATGCTATACAATATTTATTATACAACATTATACAGCTTCAATGAGACAAGCTTAAGTAACTATTTTATAATGTTGTAGCTGTTAGTTATATAGTATATTATAGAACTCCTATAAAAAAGGCATAAAAGTCTCTTAAGATTATATTTTTGATATTGTATGAACTTTCTTATTCTAAAAGAAATAATCGTATAATGCGTTATAGCATATATTGTAAAAGTCACTATAGAATCATTTAACACAACAATTTTTTTTTAAAAACAAAATTATCGCAACAAAAGGCTTAATAAAAACAAAAAATCCTTATAACAACGCTATTAGACTGTTATACAACAATTCAGTCCTCTTAGAATTCCATTTTGCTAGTTGGGAGGACGTCACTGGAGGCATCATCTGTTGAATAGTGTCTAAAGTACACACAACCAAACTTATATGAAATCACTCAGTATTTGTGACTAAAATATTTTGTAGGGAAAAAACTGGGTATGCTAGTCGAAGTTAAGGTTTTTGCTGTTAATGAGCATGATAACAAGAAATAAACGACTGCACATTAATTATAATCTTTAAAATTTTGTGTTCAGTAGTAAAATCACGTTACTCCTGTAATTTTATTCCGGTCCAAAGAATATAATAATGCCTTATGTTGGACTAGCAGATGTGCAGATGTTGCTCTCCTTGAACAAGGAATGCACTATAGAGACGTAGCAGAGGTAGTAGGCGTTACCCAGGGTGTTGTATAATAGGCCTAGACAAAGTCGTCAAAGAGTTACAACTGAACAGCAGGACCACTTTGTGTGACAAATTGCTAAAAGAAATCCAAATGTTTCTCATCCAGAGCTGAAACGACAACTTCAAGAAGATACAGGTGTAAATGTTTCAGTTGAAACTATACGAAGAAGACTTCGTGTTCGAGGGTTGTACAGCAGGAGACACTTACGGGTTCCAGAGTTGTCCAGGCAAAACAAAACTGAGCGGCTAAATTGGTGCCGTCAACACCAAAACTGTACATTTGAAAATTGGCCTTAGATCAGATGATCGTCGAACTCGGGTTATCACAGCTCCAGGAAGACAAGCTAGACTCCAGACTGCCAGATCTATCAAAAAATATAAAGGCAAAACAGTTATGTTTTGGGGAGCTATGAAACTCCTTTGCTGCCTCTCCAAAAAACTTTAACCGGACGAAGTTATGTTGATTTGGTGTTAGAACCGGTAGTTAGGCTTTGGCGAGGTGCAGTTGGGGATAATTTTATCTTCATGCAAGATAATGCACCTCCCCATACTAGCAGAGTGGCTCGAGAATTTCTTGAAACGGAAGGTGTCACCATTTTGGACTGGCCTGCATGTTCACCGGACTTAAATCCAATTTAAAACTTGTGGGACCAGCTTAAAAGAAGAATTAGAGCTCGTCGGAACTCTCCAGGAAATATCGCACAGCTCATTCAAGCAGCGTTAGGAGAATGGGAAAACATACCGCAAGAAAATGTTGACAATTTAATCAGAAGCATTCCAGCGCTAATTGAAGATTGCATAAGGGAGGAGGCAATACGGATTATTAAAATTAATTATTTCCTAGTTTCTTCTTGTTTTTCACGGGTTAATTCAAATCTAATTAATTTTCCTAGACCAAAAAAGAAGCCATTAGGTTTGTTTTGTAAATTATAATTAATTCTTTAATTAGTATATGGAAATTTTTTCATTAAAATATTGGAAAAAGAATGAATTTTATTTCTAAATAAATTATTTTCATATATTCCATACATAATACAAAATATTAGGTAATTCCATTATAAGTTTGGTTGTGTGTATAAGGTAAACTAGCAACCCGCCCCAGCTTCGGACTCATTACAGAAAATATAAAATAGCTTATGTTACTCCAATACCATTCCAGATCGGTTCATAAATGGAACAAATGTCTGCTAGTACTTATCTTGTCTATCTACCCAGGATGATCTTCATGAATTTTTGTTGGTTAAAAAAAATCAAAAACATTAGATTCATTTCACAACGATTGGCATGATCAGTAGTACTGCTAACAGTAAATTTGATAACTTCGATAATTTTCCGGTGGAATTACACAAATCCCCACTACAATAACAATTTTCCACAGTCACACTCTTCTTAGCACTCTTTAAATTGGTACACTTCTCGTTGTAAGCATCGGAAATGACTTTATATTCGTTAACCCATCGATCATCTTGAAAATTCATTCCTATATAAGTTTGGCTGGCACATCCTCTTTCAATCTCCTCCATTGTGGACTCTCTAAAAATACTTTTCCGACAAAAAGTCGAATTTTTACAATCCGTGATGAAGTTTACGGAATAATCGAAATTTTTGCATAATTTCGCGTGGTGAAGTTTAATTGTATTGTCCGGAAAAGGTACTATGCTGCATTCAAAACACTTGATGGAAATTACGCTTTTCGGAACGTACGTAACTAATATCGCCAAAAAAAATAAATTCATCTTGATTGACACGTTGAAACTGATAATGATTCAAGTTTATCAGTTTAGTCGGCGCAAAAAATATAAAATAGGAATTTTCCAGTGGCGCGTATTGAAAAAAAATATTTGGCAGGTAACCTAGCTTTTTGAACAAACCAAAACAAAAGCTGTTCTGGTTGCTTTCTTAACTTTGTTGAAGGCTGGATCTGTATCTGTAGGGTAGGGAGGGTGAGTATAGGCTCACAACACTTAGTCCACATTTATGACCCATTGTACATCCTTCCGAGGAGTTGTCCTCCTAGGTCATCGTCCATTCTGTCCTTCCCAGGAAGGTGGACAGGTCACTAGGAGATATCTCCTTTATATCGACAGGTGTAGGCCAAGACTCATCAAATACACACTCTCTTAATGACAATAGCTTCAGACACTCGCATAAGATATGCCTGACAGTTTCATCTTCCTGTTCACACATCCTGCATAGGGGTGTGTCCACTAGCCCCATAGTATGGAGGTGTTTCCTTAGTTGACAGTGGCCAGTCAAAAATCCTACTGTTAATCGTAGGTTTTTCATGGTCAGGGCCAAATATTTCTCCGGCGCTAGCTTCCCAGGGTCGTCCAGGGTGATCCTGACAAGACTGCATCCTTTGATTCCATCCCATCTCCCAATGGATTGAACATGGGTGTAGCGTTTGGCTAGTTTCGCAGGCTGGGTTTGTTGAAGTAAGCAAGGAAATTCCAGGAGAAAACTGGAAATTGAGAATTCCTGAATGTTTGCAACTTTCACTACAGATACGTCAAGAACCTAAAGATGAAGCTAGCCACTTTCTGTTTATAATATGTCTTGCGAACTAATAGCCAGTTACAAAAAGGCCATTCGAATTTGAAGTTTGAAGAACACAATTTTAACTCTTCATACCATGAAGCTATTTTCCATGAGTTTTATTTTTTCCTCTTATTTTGTTGCCAATTTACTAATCCAGCTGTGATTCTAGCATTCTCTGTTCTCATCTGATTATTTCTAATTTCAGTTTAATTTGTTTCATTTCTACTTTTATTTTAAATTTCTCTGACTCTCCTAATTAGTCCCAAAAATTGATTCCTTCCATCCATCTCGCAACTCTCCTCAATTTTTTCAGAGAACCCGTTTTTCGAATTGAAATTTTTCAATTAGTTTACCAAAAACTTTTACAAGCGTTAACAATGTGAATTTGACTTTCTTTCTTTTTGATAGTTGACAGAAAACTTCTTTATCTGCCATATCCAAAAGATCAATTTATTACATACAAATATTAATTTTTTTTATAGTGACACATTTATATATAAGAAAATTTTCTCTTACAGAATTATCTAAACAATCTTCTGCAGTGAGAAAAGGCCAACCGGGTCAATCATCAGTGTAATGTAAGTACATTTTTGTTTATCAACTTTTTGTAGAGCCGCCTCCATGTGTGTCAACTGAGGCACTTTTCTCAGGCACGCAAAATCTGAGGGTGCTTCAATTAAATTGTTGTGATGATTGGAGCCTCGTTTATACATTCAATGAATACTTACCTTATAAATCACAGAATAATACCAGATTAAATGTGGGGTAGGCTTGACTAAACGTTCACCTCAGGCCACCAAATATGTGGAGGCATGCCTGACTTTGTTGGAAAACGGCGTTTGTCAAATCTTGAGCGATATGCAGAAGAAATTTTTGGAAAAGTTTTTGTTTCAATTGTGAGAAAAAGTGAGTTGTTAGGACAATACATTTTTTGGAACAATAATATATTTTATAGGAGTTCCAGAATTGAAAGAATTACAAAGGCTGCAGATAATTATTGATAAAACGCATTAGTAGTTTTTTTTCTATTATAAGCAACCATTTTTATTCAAGAAACTATAATTTATATCGTTCTTTCATATTGTGATTGAAAAAATGAATTAAACAATTTACATTGGAAGCACTACGATTTGTAACATAATCTATATCCAAATATTCAAGCTCTTCCATAGTTTTTTTTGAAAATAATTTTTCATTTATTGATAAATCCTGGATTTTTTCCAAAATTATTGCTATATTCTGCATAGTGAAAGTAATTGGGTGTAGAAAGAAATATTTCTACGTCTATGTTTAGATAAGTACTGATATTTATTGGGATGTGGTTGAGTATTCATATCACCTTGAATAGTAATAACGATAATATAGATAATAACAGCAAGTAAACAGTATAATATATTTTATCTACGACCACCTTCGAAATAAGTCATTTATGAACCAAAAAAAATGAACGTAAATGAACAACGCTTTTTAAATGGGGTTTTCACTTTAACATTCTTTTTTAGCCACGTAATTAGTATCTAGTTGCCTTAAATTTAGTCGTTTGTTGTATAAACTTTTGTGCTGTCAGTAAATTTGACAGAAGTGTCAGACATAGTGAAAAATATTTTTTGTTATATTTTTTGAAATTTCAATTACACTTATTTTAAATGGAAAAACCT
>CAJUYI010000043.1:238729-283484 GCA_910591695.1 Galerucella pusilla
TAATTAGGGTTTATTACTCCTCGTACTTTCTGTACATACTATAACTACTTCAAATTTTATTCTATAGAGGTACTTACATTTAGATATTAACAGGAAATTGGATTACCTGTATAGGTTAAGGGGCAGGTAGTTCCGTCGCGCCTATGGCTTACAACTATTTTATGGTCCGAACCCCCGATCTGTGCCATCAACTACATTGGGACATACTTTAGCATATATTTTGATGCAAGAACATTATATGTGAAGTAATTTTTTATTCCTGGCATTGTTTTCATTTAATATCAGTAGAGCGATTTGTAAGTCTTGCAAATCAGAAACATTTACTTCTAAAATTCTTACATGCATTGAATTAAACTTAATTAGAAAACATGATCAAACTTTTTTCAAATTCGATTAACAAAATATAATACTTCGAATTTGATTCATATTTCGCAGTGTTAATACACGTACATAACATTCATATTCCGACAGGTGTATTACCTTTAATTAAGTATTTTTTTTTCAAATAATAATTAATGTTTCGAAATACCTAGTTGATTTCAATTCATTTGATATTATAATCGACATAAAAATAAATAGCTTTTGGAAATTACTGCGCGTTGTTATGATAAATACTCTCATTTTTCACATTAATAACAAGGATAATAAGTAATAACTATCACTGCAGATGCTCAGTGGTTAATTTCCGGTCTCGTGTCTGTTTCTAATGAGATGTAGAACGCGCTTGTTTACACGTACCTAATTAGCTGTTGGTAAACTTTTACTGTTTTAATTTTAACTATCAAATTTACCACAAAACAAAAATTGGTCGCAATAATAATATACGAATAATTATAATATTATACAGGTGGCTGGACATAATTTGCAATTTTGTTTCGAATTTCAAGTGGACAATTTAATTCATGTATAAAAGATTGCTTATGCTATATTGCAAGTGCTCTTGTATGTTTTTGTGCGCTATTTGATGAAATAACGCCGCATTGTGTTTTTTTGATAGTTTCAGCAAACACAAAGGCAAAAGTTTCCTGCTATTCACACAACGACAAATGCAATGGGTGTTTTGAGCTTTGGTCGATATGCTGCGTCTGAAAACGTCCTCATAGAATCATTTTACTTATAGCTGACGCTAATTGAAATCCATACTCATCTTCATGTAGACGTGGTGGTCTTTCCACTTTCTATTCTCAAGCTTTTACCATCAGCTGAGCTAACTTCTTGTCACATGGCTTGAAAATCCTCTCGTTAGGACGGCCTCCGTTGTTGTCTTGGGTGTTTTTTCCCGTCATTGCTGCTGTTTCTGTTCTCCTCAGGTACTGAAACATGCTGGAGGCTGAAAGTATGATTTTTTTTGGATAACGAAACAAGGCATTTTTAATGGTGTAGGGTGAAACTTTTCAATACATTATGTTATTCTGTAGTAATGTCTTCAAGGACAAACTTGGCCCATTCTTTCTTATTTCTTGCTAATATTTTTGCCTCATTCCATGTTTTTCCCTTTTCTTGAAGAATTTTCCCGAATATGCTGTCCCATGTTCCTCTCGGCTTCCCGCGTTTTCTCTTATTCATATTTCTTGCCTCCCAAACTTGCTTAACTTGTCTGTAATTTGACATTCTTTGTAGGTGTCCCCACCATCCCAATTGTCTTGATTGAATATACTAAAGTGTCGATTTTATTTCTAGATCCTTTCTTATTGTTGTATTTCTTACTTTATCTATTCTTTATACTCCTTCAACTCTTCTCAGATATTTCATTTCTACTGCTTGTATTTTGCTCTTCTGTCCGCCTGTCAATGTCCATGATTCACAACCAAATGTCAGAATTATTGGTCCATATATGGTCTTAAATACATGTAGTTTGGTCTTCATTGATATCTCTTTTTTGTTTATATAAGCCTGATTCATTGCTTAGTACAATTTCAATGTTTTTTGCACTCTATCATTAATTTCTTTTTCCTGTCTCCCGTTCTCTTGTAGTTCTACACCTAGATATTTGAAACTTGTTACTTGTTCAATTATAACATTGTCTACTCTTATCTGTATGTTTTAATGCTCCTGGCAATACTGCATCCTTCGATTCCATCCCATCTCTTAAGGGATTGAGCATGGGTGTAACGTTTGGCAGGTTCCGCAATTGTCGAAGTCGTTAGGCCGTAGGTGTCACTGGGTCCTAGAATTTTTAGTCCAGCGGCTTCCCTGGCTAAAGAATCAGCAATGCGATTTCCTTTACTCTTGTCGTGCCCTTTAACCTACCTCAGGATAATGTTGTTATCTGCCGAGACGTCAGCTGAATCTTGGTGGCCTAGCCTCGATATAACACGTTGTCTGTTCAAGGCTAATAGGGCTTGTCTACTATCATTGCAGATTATTATGGTTTTGCCAGAAATTGCTCTTCTGGTTAGTTCTTTTGTGGCAATTGAGATACCAGCCAGTTCTGTTTGAACCACGCTGGTATTGTTTCCCATTCCCCACTTAATCTTGAAGCTCAGTGCTCTTGAGTGAACTCCACAGCCTGAGCCTTCTTTCATTTTTCAACCATCTGTATATATGCGTATTGCATTTGCAGCATCTGGCTCTGTGTTCTGTTTTATTTGAATTTTGTAGGGTTTTTTTTTAACAAAAACCTGGGTTCAATTGCATCGTTGGCTGCCTGCAGCAGAGGTAGCGCAGTGAGCGCTTCCTTCCATAGGCTCAACCTCAATTGGCCCATTCCTACTTCGGGGTTTACACCTGCCGTGCGCAATCGTACCATGGTCATTATCGCAACCTCCTTGACGTGTAGGTCCAGAGGGGTCAGACCAGTAATTAGTTCCATTGCTGCAGTTGGTGTTGTTCTCATGGCTCCTGTGATGTTCAAACAAGCCATTCGCTGTATTTGATATAATTTTTGGATGGCCGTTGCTTGTAGAACCTTCGGTCCCCATGCAAGTGCTCCATACGTTAACATGGGTCTTATTATTGCAGTGTAGATCCAGGTGACCACACGGGGCAACAGACCCCATGTGCGTCCCACTGTCCTCCGACACTGCTCATATGCCACATATTCCTCTCCTTATATCTGTATTAAAAAGCTCAAAATAGTGGAGAAAAAAGAATGCAGATTTTGTGAAATGGAAGAAGAAACCTCCATCCACATACTTTCCAACTGCACAGCACTCCAGAATCCTAGAGCACAGCACCTGGGAGATAACTGGATAGAAGAGGAACATTTGCCTAAGTTGAAGCCTGCAGACATCCTAAAATTCCTCCGGGAAATAGGACCAGAGGAACTACTAGTTTCTGAGACTCTCCTCAGAAACTGAGTAGAAGTAAGGGGGCACAATAGATCTTTTAGGTCTCAGTGAATGTCACCCCAAAAATCACACATACACACATACATATATCTGTATTACCTTTTTTTTCTCCTTGTTTTTTCATTTCTTTGTTTTTCCTTTCAATATATATTGTTGGCTCTTTTTCCAATCTCATATCCATTTTCATTGCCGGGTTCTTGATGTCTCTGAAAGTTCTCTTTCTTCTACTAGTTTTTTAATTCGCAATGATGCTCCAATGTTTGCTTGTTGTAATCCCATTTCCATTATGAAATCAAACAGTTTTATTTTGTTTAAGGTTAAATGTAATGTAGATTTAACAAAATAAAACTGTTTGATTTCATAATTTACTATGGATCTACATCAAGTAAAAGCCTCATCTATTCAACCCATTTCCATTCTCTGCCATCTATTATCAATTTGTTATAGCCAATTTTAACATTTTTTTCTTTCTCTCTTTCCTCTTTTGCCATCTCCCCAATTTTATATTCCTTTTCGCGTTGTGCTTTTGTTAAATCCTCATTTATGTATATTTTCTCTATTGCATTATTGTGTCTCAGTTTATGTTTATTTTTCATAACTTTAACTTTTTCTTCCTGATTTTCAAGTGCTCATAATACTTTAAAGGAAATTATTTGTCCAGTATGCTTTTTAAATAGTTGTTGGTGAAACTAGGTGGAATACTTCTTTAGCATTAGAGATAATACTTTTGTGTGTGAAAATGTGCAGATTTGGAATTAATTAAATTTGTGTCAAAATCACAAATTTTGCAAATCGATTGGCAGCTGATAGCGATTTAAGTTAATGCGGAATTGGCTAAAAAAATTGAGGTGATAATTTTTTTTATTTGGAAGAGCGAAGAAATTTATAATAAAAATTTTCCGACAAAAATGAAACAATTTTTGGAAATTCAAAGCTATTTTTTTATAATTGAAATTCAAGCCTTTATTCTCAACCAGCAGCAAGGTGTTTTTATATTTCAAAAAAAGTGTGTCTGTTGGACAAACATAGTCGTCATTAGGGCGACACGATTTGTAAACTGATGTTCGACTAAAGGGACACTGATAAGATAAAACATCTCTCCCTTCTAAATAATTTTTGAATATTAATAGCTGAAAAATCGTTTCAGATTACCTATTAAAATAATCTAGTCAGCTAATAATGACCAACCGCATGCTTAAGTTGTCATTTGGTTCATTATAGTTAGAAGTGTCGTGAAAGTCACCCTTTTTACAATCTTTGATTAATTTTTTTTCAAGAAATAGATTATTCTACCAAGAAATGTATTACCAGCATCGAAAGAAATTTCATTTGAGTTCTTAAACGCACTTGGTACTCATTTCATATTGCTCTGGTTGTCTTTTACTGATCTTTGGTCGTCTAGTCTTTTTGCAAGTACTCTAGTCTTCCAGTTTTTCTGAATATCTCCTCAATTTAAAAAAAAAATTGTTTTGTATCTACGGGATACATTCAGTTCCTACTGAATTATAAAGTTATAATGAAATTTCAGTGTACCATATTTGTTATTTCCGCTCAAATGTTGTGCTGTAGTAATAGCTATTTGTAAAACACTCTGAAAGCTTGGGAAAAACCGCAAGTATCTTTCATGCAGAAATCCACGCCATAAGAGAGTGCGCCCAGTTCAATATTGATGAAGGATACAGAAGACAAAGGATTATCATTATGTCGGATAATCAAGCAGCCTTTAAAGCACTGAGCTTTTGTGTAATCAGTTCCAAAATGGTGTGGGAATGGCTAGACAAACTCAAATAACTAGGCGAGAACAATATAGTCACCTCACCATGGATTCCAGGACACACTGAAATAGAAGAAAGTGAAATAGCAGATGAATTAGCAAAGAGGGGGACTTAAATAATCTGTTGGGGGCCTGAACCCTTTGGGAATCAGTCCCAATGTAATATTGGAAGAAATAGGTAATGCCGAGAAAAAAAGAAGATCTGACCATTGGAAAGATCTAGTAGGTTTTGGACAATCCAATATTATTTTGGATGTCTACAACCTGTTGAGATTAAATGAATGCATGAGTCAAAGTGAAACTGCGCTAAGAGTTTTAACAGGGATCCTAACGGGACATTTTCGCCTGAATGGGCACCTGAAAAAGCTCAAAATAGTGGAAGAAGAAGAATGCAGATTTTGTGGCATGGAAGAAGAAACCATCCACATACTTTCCAACTGCACAGCACTTCAGAATCCTAGAGCACAGCACCTGGAAGATTACTGAATTGAAGAGGAACATTTACCTTAGTTGAAGCCTACATATATCCCGAAATTCCTCCGGGAAATAGGACTAAAGGAGCTACTAGTTCCTGAGACTCTTCTCAGAAACTGAGTAGAAGTAAGGGGACACAATAGATCTCTTAGGTCTCAGTGAATGTAACTCCAAATACATACATACATACATACAATAGCTTTTTGTATAACAAGGGAGGAAAGAGCGTGAGAGAATTTTTAATAATTTATTATCCATGGGCGTACATTTGTTTTAAAGGGATTTAATGATTTTTATAAATTCCTATAATATGGACGTACCATGAAATTTCAAAAGGAGGTTGATTTACTTGTCCATGGGCGTGCGATGAAATTTTTGAATCTTCTATCATTGGTGTACTATACAAATTTTCAAAAGGGGTTTATTTGTTTTGCTTTCACTTCTGTCTGCAGTGTCCATGGCTGCCAATTATTGACTTCCATCCTTCAATATAATAATTATATTTGACACGAATATACCAAACGACGTTTCAATTTCCGAATACCTTATCGCAGTAACCAACTTTTACAGGTGTATTTTCGGAACTACCCCTTCGTATTAAGATCAAGCGTGCTAGAAACCGTCCATTTAATTGGTAATTAAGCGTTGGCGCTTGGGCAGGTGAGCTGGAGGCACTGTTGAATCGTATTTAGGCCCTGGGCAGGTGCCCACCAGCGCTAGTTCGTACACACATAGCGATGTGTGTAACTATATCTTCAATCAGTTCAACTCAAATTCATATGCAAATCGTTTTTATGGACCCGGCACGTAGTACCGACGAAAATAACATAAATTTTCAACGGAATTGAAAAGAAAAAAAAATCAAATTAAATTAAGAGTTAACATCTTTTATTTTCCGGTTTATTTCGATGAGAAAAAAGTGTAAATTAGTGGCGATTTGGTTGAACTTTATTACAATTTAAAACAAAGTGAAGAAATTAAAAATAATTTGTCACCTGTCATTCACTGACAGAAATCCATTTATATGTACTTAATGTCATCTTTGATGGCGTTACACCATAGATCGTTACACTTCGTTATCGTTTAATTTACTCTAAAATAAGGCCCCGTTTTTTTTCAGGAAAATGTTCGCTTTGATACATCCTATTATCTGCATTATTAAAAGGAAATGACAGGTTTAAAATGAAAAATACAATAATATTCCATTGGCAACAAAAATTGATATTATTTATTACAAAGTGATCTTGCAGACTTCATGAAAACATTAAATATATTGAAAACTACAAATTTCTTTATAATATGTAAAGGTTTTGCGTTTTTTACGTGAAAACCATTGAGGAATACAGAATAAAATAACAATGGCTTCAAATGCCAGTAGCGTAAAAAATTGGAGGGGAAAAGTGACATACCTTTTTTTCCAAATGTACACCACTGGATCAATGATTGAAACATGTTTTTCCTCCAAAATATGCCCTTTTGCATTTAAAATCAATCTCCCAAATGTAAAATCAATTTATCCATCCATTTTAAAGATATCATATCAAAACATTTAATTTTTCATAATTTTAACACCTCGTATTTCGGAAAGTAAATAGTCTGGATCCCTCAATACTTATTTCATTTCGTCCAATTTTACGATAGGTATCTATGTATGTATTTTGAGGTGACATTCACTGAGACCTAAAAGATCTATTGTGCCCCCTTACTTTTACTTATTTTCCGAGGAGAGTCTCAGAAAGTAGTAACTCCTTTAGTCCTATTTCACGGAGAATTTTAGGGATATCTGCAGGCTTCAACTTGGGTTAGGTATCTACATGCAAACGTTGTAAGTTTCATTTGAAAACACACTGTATATCAGAATGGTATAACAAGTATCGGAGACAGAGCCAGACCGAGACCTTTGGGGGCATTGTACTAACGATATCCAAGGGACCCACGAAATAATTAAAATACTTGCTATTTTCTTTAAAAAAGGATTATGCGGGAAAATTGAGCCTACGAAAAGTTTTCTTTTTAAATTCAAACGAAAGTACATTATAAGCTTATGTAAAAGTAGAATGAATAAACAGACACCTTATCTTTGGTAACCAAAAATTTGAGGCATAAATGTTCAACAAACATAATTAAAATGGAATGAGATTAATTAACAAACAATAAATGACAGTAATACATTTATAAAAATACTTTTTGTGCTGCAAATTCTTTTATTTGCTTATTATATTAAAGGTCTTTGGTGAGATTAGTATTAATGGAAATAAGTATTTGTCATTGCTGCACTATTATTTTTTTAAATAAGACATTTTAGTGAATATATGATCTGCTCCAGAACTAGTAATAGGGAACGTTGAAAAAACCTTCAAAATAGTATAGATATAAATTTGGAAAAACGTCAACAAGCTTGTTTTCAAAATATAAATTGAAGTATATGACTCTAGCTCAGTTTGTTTTAAATAAGTTTTGGATTGAGCACATTCATTTGGTGAATGTTGGTCTATGTCATCGCAATAGCAATCAATAATAGCGCGTCTATGTCCTCCTTGTACTTTCATCTTGCAAATCTTTCAAATTTCTTACTCTCTTCCGCTGACCTCATCTATTCAAATCGATGATTAGCTTATATAACGCTAAAATAAACGTAGTTAAATTTGTCTGCCCCATGCACAGCTTTTTCTGTAGATTTATCCGCAAATTTTGTAATAATTTACATCGCTATATTCTATTTCTATACTTGGAACTAATATTTTGACTGTATCTTGATATTCCTTAAGTTTTTGATCTGATTCATGTCGTATATTGCTTGAAAATGCTTTCAATGACGTATCTATCTGTAGAGTAGGGGGGTGAGTGTAGGCTCACAGCACTTAGGCCAAATGTGACCCATTGTACATCCTCCCGAGGAGTTGTCCTTTTAGGTCATCGTCCATCCTGTCCTTCCCAGTTGACAGTGGCCAGTCAGAAATCCTACTGTTAAACGTAGGTTTTTCCTGGTCATTGCCAGCTTCCCAGGGTGGTCCTAGCAAGACTGCATTCTTTGATTCCATCCCATCTCTTAAGGGATTGAGCGTGGGTGTAGCGTTTGTGTAGTTCCGCAATTGTCGAAGTCGTTAGGCTGTGGGTGTCACTGGGTCCTGAAATTTTTAGTCCAGCCGCTTTCCTGGCTAAATAATCGGCAATGCGATTACCTTTACTCCTGTCGTGCCCTTTAACCCACCTCAGGATAATATTGTTATCTGCCAAGGCGTTAGCTAAGTCTTGGTGGCACACGTTGTCTGTTCAAGGCTGATAGGGCTTGTCTACTATCAGTGCAGATTGTTATGTTTTTGCCAGAAATTCCTTTTCTGGTTAGTTCTTTTGCGGCAATTGAGATACCAGCCAGTTCCGTTTGAACCACGATGGTATTGTTTCCCATTCCTCAGGCTTAGTGCTCTGGAGTAAACTCCACATCCTGAGCCTTCTTTCATTTTCGAGCCATCTGTGTTCAATGACGTAATTAACTTGTTGCCGGGTCTGTAATTATTGCCAACTAAATTTCTAGTTGATAATTCATTAAATATATGTAATGCCCATTTTCGGACATTAACACTAAATGTCTGAAGAATATCATGATAATAAATTTGATATTTTATCTGGGTTTTTTTTTGATTTTTGATTTGTATTTTTTACTGTCTCATTACTTTACCATTCTGGGCCCCTGGAACCCTATCCTATATCATTGAGTTAACTGTTGAATGCTCTTCTATTTGCAGTTACATCGCCCTCTCGCCAATCTTACAAATCTAATTTTCCCACAGGGTAATCAGAAGTTGAGCTTAAAATGTAATTTTTCGCGCTTTCCCTCATATTACCATATTCATTTGAACTTTTTGCAAAATCAATTTGAAAGTATTGAATTCGGATCAAAAAAATCTAATGAAGATCGTGTATTGTTCAACTGTTAATATCAACAGCACAGTATAGGAACGAACCAGTATGTTATCTCGTAACGTTACACTGCCGAGCTCTCTGTGTCCTACAACGTCGTTCGGATGAGTATCTCATCCGGCGGCCAGTGCTGTGCTGCGATCCAACTGAAGTGCCAGTGGTGAATTTGCGAATCGAATTATTTATTACAGCTAATATTTTTACGGGTTTTCGGTATTATTTTTATAGTTTATAAGCATTTTTTTGCAATGGATACCATTAAAAAGAAGAAAACGGGTATTGTGTGTGTAGTTCGTGGATGTAACAATGAATATTTTAATTGTGATGGAAAATTATATCTTTTTCCAAAGGATTCAGAAAGGTGAGAAACTGTTAGTATAATACTTTATTATTTGATCTTCATATTACATTTATGAGCCTTAGTTTCATGCATTGATTTAATTTGTTGTTTTTGTTCCAAAGCTAAAGTTTGGCTCGAAGCATGCGATAGGCCTGACTTGATGCCAAAACTATAAACTCTATACAATAGTAGTCATCGTTTATGTGATGCTCATTTTCAACCAGACATGATTATGCAACCTCATAAAAGGAACGTTCTTTTAAAAAAGGCTATTCCAACAATATTCCTTTCATCAAATACTGCAATGCCTAAAGACTTTCAGACAAATCATTTATTGGAAAAGAATTTTGTTCGCTACTTCTGTGGTTATTTGATTGAAACATGTTCGGAAATTCATACATGCAGCGTATGTGAGACGTATTCACAAGCGTATCAGAATTTAGACGATTCGTCTTTATACTGTTACCTTAGAGCTTATGAAAATACGAATAAGGATACTTTTGGAAACTTGAATATGCCGCATGAAAATTTTGTACAATATATCTCATTATTAGAAACATTATTCCAAATGACTTTTGAGAAGGTTGCTACGGAAGATAATATTGTTGAATCACTCATAAATATTAGTCAAACAACAGAGTTTGTACATCCTTGTATTAATTTTCGAATAAAATATTTGATGAAACTTTCCTTCAGGGTACGACTATATTACACATTAAAATTTTTCAATAAAAATTTCAAAAATCATAACAAAATTTAAATTGTTATATGGAAAAACCTATAAATATTTGGTATAAGACTATTGTTTTATTCACTCATCAGTGTACTGTTCTACAATATTTAAGAAAAAACATTTAACACGTTCAAGTAATTTTAAAACTTATGCCACCTACGCCTATGGTGAAATGAATCGTGAAGCGATCCGTTCAAGAACATCAAAACCTCTGGCAATTTATGAATGAAATTTATAAGAGCTATACTACTGGTTCGTTCTTATACTGTGTCAACAGTTTGTCTAAAAATGTCATATAAAAATGCCGAAATTTCCAGCTCCGGGTACTAAGTTCTAAAAGATTTTGTTTATTCTTGTACAGTTTTTTTTCGTATTATACTGTATTGTTATTCACTTGAACCATTAGCAGATGAAACTGATACACCTTGAACACCGGGACATTTGCTTTTCAAAGAATTTGAATATCAAAAAATAAAAACTCGGCAAAACGACTACAGTATAATAAATAACACTTTATTACACACAACTCGACAAACGATGGAACTGATTCTTATTCACGATAAAACTTTGGGTCAGGTGTCATACGGCAAGTAAGTACCACGCGTCAAATCGTACACGGATTCCTCAGAAAAAGTCTTTTTTGTACAACTCGTAAAAGTTCGTATTTTAAACGGAATTATTTACATATAAAAGGTCGCCAAAGGTTAATTTATGGGTCATAGAAATATTTATTGTAATTTTTCAAATGGATTTCGTGTAAAGTGTATAATCTTTCAGTTATCAGTAGATATATTATTCGATTAAATTGCTATAAACACCTACAACTCGACACTGAAGATTAGATTCTCCAAAACCTACGCAAATGTGACATTATGACAATTAGTTTACAGGATACAGTGTTTACTTTTGGTGTTTTCACTTTTGTCGGCGTTACCATGACTGGACTTCACGTTAAATTCAATCAAATCAGTTTCAAAGCCAAAGGAAATGTCGTTCCATTTGACTCGATTAAATGGAACGTTAGTTTCATATCATTAAACAAATCATTAAACGCATTTGAAAGGAAATTTATATTGATGACTTCAGAAATATCATTTATAAAAATATTAAACAATATGGGTCCCAATATAGAACCCTGCAGAACGCCTGACGAGGCCTTATATTCAACAGACTTAATCTGAACTAACTGTATTCGATTTGAAAGGTATGAATGGAAGTGAATCAGATAAACCAAATGCTTACTCAGTTGACTTCCAATACTTCCAAAAACGACCAATCAACAGTTGATATCAACTATTGGCATTGCAAGAGAAGCAATACGCACTCTGGTGGCTCTAATGTAAACTAGTCTCTGCCACATTGTTTCCTATCCATATTAAAAAGATATATAAAATTGAATAATAAATTCACTTTTACCTACCTGGTTAAACGAAAAAGCTTAAATGTGTTTACATCGGCCACCAGCTCCTGCTTTGCAAGAACCAAAAATTTCCATAATTTTCATGTTAAAAGTTCCATTCAGTCTTTCTATATAAGTATTATATGGACTGCATTTAGGACCTCTTGTTCTTCCACTACGCACAGAGAACTTTCGTTCCCTCCAAAATACCTTATGAATTCCAATAACCTTAATTTTGATTGTGCCATTTGTGTTCGTTTGTGAGAAGACGATTGAAGTATGATATCACAAGATTTGCTCCAACTCTGTACCAAACTAGTAACACCTTAACCGCAAATTATAAAGAGAACAGATACGAATTCCGGTAAAACATCAAACGATTTTCAGCTCCGTCGTCAATGACCTTGGACCTTTAACTCGGTATGGCCGCAATGTTGCCAGTTTGAAATATTTTCTGAACTTCTTAACAAATTGCACTGTTGACTCAGGGACAATAACAATTTCTAGTGCCGGATCTAGTTTTTTCGGAAGTTTCCACTAAATCTTCGAAACTGCCTTATGAATTAAAGCAATAATCATAATCGAATATATATTTATGTATTCATTAAATACCTATATGTACATTCCTATGATTTGTTATAAATAGTCATTACTCTTGGGAGAATTAATTAATGAATACATTTTTGGATAACACAAATAATTACAAAAATGAATCAAATTTTGAAGTACAAATAATTCCTGATTTATTTATTATCAAAGGTAATACAATATACACCTATGCAAGGGAGAATTTTAATAATAATTTGTAGCACCAAAGTTAATATCAAAAACTTTAAAATCTCTTTTATCATAGGCCGGGATATTAAATTATATACTCTCATCCCCTGGAAGTCGAATGAACTTTATTTTTCTTTCCGAATAAAATTTATTTGGACAGTCTCTGTATGAACAATACACTTCGCATTTTATAAAAATAATAATTTATACCACTATATTTTTATAGTTAATATTACCATCACGCACAATCGATTAGTCAAATAACACAATTAATATCGCCGATTGAACACCTTCAAACAATGAAGCAAACAAAAATGGCGTTATGAATTTTGAGCACAGATTACAAGTGATTTTGAGCATGTTTTGACATTTTGATTATTTTAGGTTAGGTTAGCCGTCACCGTTATTGTACATGGTTGCCAAGGATGTGGTTTGTGAAAAAAGTACATATTTATGGTATGATTTTCATACATTATAATCTTTTTAATTGTATAATTCTTTTAATGTTAATAAAATTGATTTAAAACAAGTAATTATGGAATATTTGTATCTGTATAACTATCACACTTAAAAAAATGCTTATACAATATTTGACCTATGATCGTAAATTGAAGGAAATATTATGCAAATTGACAACCCTGTTGACAAATTTCGCGAAGCAGCCCGAAGAACGGAGTCGACATAAGACGATGGGCATTTAAATGGGTACGTCCACCCATCTCTCTCCCCTTTTTACTGTTCTCTGTCAAGCTTTTGTATCTGTTCTCTTTATAATCTGTGCCTTAACACTGATCCTTACAGCAATAATTATTATATTTCAATAAACATTAATAAAAGGTAAAAGTTATCAGAATCACAGTTTTAACATCGTTCGAAGGGACTAAACTACCACCGTACACTAACTACCGAAAAATAAATTCACTTGCGACGGAACGTTTGAAAATGTTGGTACATCTTTTCTCTGGCGCCTTAGACGTCTGCTATCATAATACAACATTCAATACTTTAAACTAGCCAGAACTCGCCAGACGATAAGATGGGTAAGGAAATTTTCCGGTAACCCATAAATCGACGAAGTGAATTCACTTGTCGGTAGTTAGTGTACGGTGAAACTACAAATACTCTAAGCACGAGATAAACAAAGTAAACAATGAAATCGACGAAACAAAAAGTAAGGTTATAAATTAATGTGGTAGATTGTACTCCATCTGTCCCCGCCGGTAGCGATGCATACTTAATTTGAAATCCCAATACATCAATGGATTAGCATTTCTAGAATTATATAAATTGGGGTTCCTACTTTTCGCAAAGATTCGAAAACATCGTTTACAATTAATACGTAGTTGTTATTTTCAAAAAAATATTTATGAATAATTCTTGTTTCTCTGGACATAACCGTATATTATTTGAAATCGTTCATAGTGAATACAAATATTGCACCTACAGTAGATGAGTGGTCTTATTACACTTTAAATGACTCATCTTGTGGTTGAGAATAGGCTATATATCATGGGAAAACAGTTCAAAGAGTCGTAACGCGTTTTATACTCTGCATTATTGGCTGACATTGATCTAGTAGTCTCTTATTTTAATAGCTTAGGCATCATGAAGCATTAAATTCATTGAAGTAGATTATTAGGAATTTTTTTTTGTTGAAGAGATAAAACAAGATGTTTCAAATTTAGGATTATCGGTCGGGAATAGAACACAATTTGTATGTAGGTATGTTGGTTTTATCGAGTATTCGGTTATCAATAACATGATTCTTCAACGAGAAAATTACAATTATTTATCACTAACACTGTATCTCACACCTACTTATAAAATTTCAGATAATTCAATAGAATTCATCACTCAACAAATACCTGGTCTAAATTAGACAGTGCAATTCGCCACTACTCTTAATTTCCGATTTACAGGATGTCCAGAAACTTTGCCAAACGCAAACTGCAGTTATAATTGAGATTTTATGACCATCCAGGTAATTTTGTTCAAATTCATTGTGTATTAGCTTATTGACAAATTTTACATTTAAATCTAAAACAATTAGGTATTTTCAACTAGGGTTGTCTTTTATATATTGTCTATTGGATGCGAGAGCTGGGTACCGACGAAGAGGATAGAAAGCAAATGACAGAGTATGGAGATGAAATAATTACGGAAGATCGCAGGTATTACAAGGAGAAACAGATTACGAAATTCAACAGTAAGAGAAAATCTCAATGCGTTACCGGTAATACAGATAATACAATTAAAATGGTTTAGACACTTAACTAGATCAAGAAGCCAAAGAAAACATGGGACGATATCATGAAAAATATTTGGAAGGGCAAAGATACAACTTTAGCCTTAGCGGAAGCACGAACCAAGCAAGCAACAAGTACACATGGAGAGCTTTTATATACAATGATTAAGCCAAATTTTCTCACCCTACACCTTTAGGTAGATAGGTTTGGATTATACAGGATGTTTTCAAATGACTTAATACGTTTGCATGTGGATACCTCTCGTGAAATTGGATAAAAGGATTGATGCGTCCAGCCTATAGGTATTTTTTACTCTCGTGTGGTATATTATATGAGGAAAAAGAAGAATTCTGTGACGTATCGACGATTGCAATGGTGTTGTAGAGAAAAAACTTGTAGCAATTTTAGTATAAATATAATTTCCCTCAAATCGCTGGGAAGTTTTGACATTCTCGACAAAAGGAAATAAGGAAATATCATTCAGAAATATGTATACATGTTACCGATAAGGTATACAAAGCAGTTACTTCATAGAATACCTAGTTATTCCATGAAATAACTGATCGTGTCCGTTAAAGAAGTGTGTAATATGTTATAAATTTGACACTTCAACTAGTTATCCTGTGAAATAACTAGGTGCTCTATACATTAACTGATGAGAGTCAGTTAAAGTGTAAAATAGACAATTTATCTGGAATTAAATCAAACTAATGATAGACAATTGAAGTGAAAAACAAGCAATTCATCTAATTCATGCAGCGTATACATGGTATTTATGGAAACGTACCATAGAATCATTTGTTACAACAAGGATTACTAAAATGACACTTGGAATTACAAAGAACATCATTTCCAGAACAAGAACATTTTTTGGGTTACAGACGAACATTTTTTAAATCCCTGACCAGTACCTAAACTTTGAGCTGTAGCAACCGACCGGAGCGATATTTCTACATCCGGTACTTCTTCGATTTTGATAAATTTTTGTTCGCAGACACTAAACTGGGATTGGGAATAATTTTTTTATGCGGCCCTTTCTGGGATACGTACGGTAAATCTCACAGATGCTTTATAATGAGATTTATCCGACATTAATTTCATCTTTTTCGCTTGAATTTTTAAACGTTTTTTAAACTTTCCTCCTTTTCTTTGAACATTCAGTTAATTAAAACACAATTTGTCGTGCTAGATATATGATATAGATTACTTTACACTTCAACGGGCTGCAGATAACTAGTTAAACCATGAAGTACAAGAGAGTTTTACACTTTAACGGACATGCCCAGTTATTTCATGGAATAACTAGGTATTCTATAAAATAATGGATTTCATACTTTAGCGGTAACATATATACAACTGTATTGATTTGATTTCTTGATTTCTTTGGCAATAATTCTAATGATTCACTGCCTCAATCAGCTTTGGAGGATTCCCAGGAATGGAAAATTCATTATTACTTATCATTTTTCTTCCAAGAACTCCAGCAATTACATTTATATGCGTTTTATTCAACGTCAATACGTTTCCAAAGCAACCCAAGTAATTATATTACGAATTTCTAAAGCACCATTTATTTTTGAATAAAATTATTCGAGATTGTTTCAAAATTAATTAGTATATTCCTAACTTTAAACTATTTGCGGGAAAAGAGTATATTTAAAATGAAAATTTAGAATTTTTATGTTTGTATCAATTGGACATTTTTAAAACTTTTGGATGAAAATGGATCTAGTTATAGGAGCAGTTTGTTCTGCCTATACAATCGGAGAAAATTTAGCACTGTCTTCTTTCTAGAAAAACTGAAGCTCTTTACAACGAGTGCCTCTTTACCGCGTGTGCTTTTCACTACTGAAGTTTGACATTTTAAAATCACGCAAACACTTTCCTGCTTCAACGATTTATGAAGAAATAGGACAAATGGCAAATATATTTGTGATCCATCCTACCATCAGTAAAGAACGGGAAAAATGTAGGTGACTCTGTGAATATTTTAGGAGAAAGAGGTCTAGTGTCTTAAATTAATAGTGGATTATCCGATCCTTTCGATTAAACAGGTAAAGAAAGTATTTTGGTGTCGAAATTACGCACAACAAGTTTTTCACGTTTTTCCCGATAATTTTCTACTTAGAAATGTTATCTTTATCACTTCCTAAATTACCCTGTACATTTTCCAACGGTATATTTATATATTTGTCACATACAATTCAAATCGGTAAAATAAATTACCAAAAACCACAACATTCTATAGACGTAACTAGTCTTGGATACAATCGCATTAAGTTCTTTATTTTTCAGAAGTTTTGGCAAGTCTGGGAATTCGTGTAGTCTGATGCATAACATTTATTCGTATGTTTGTATTACATGTTTTCACTTGAATTATACAGTCGGTACGACATTCCGAAGTCCAGATGTATCACACCGAAGAGACACTTAACGACACTATTTTGTCTGCCAGATTTTCGCGATGCGTCTCATTTCTTTTTTAAGTACATACACACACATACAGCCACAGCTAGTTTAATCTTAAAGTTATAAGGTGATGATGATATGACTAAAGGGTCGGCAGCTGTGATCTTGAATGATTTATTTACTATTGGAGATATCAAGTATGTTTCTTTTGCGAATTAGTTCATACTATAATATTATAAGTTGGAACGAAATTTACAAAGTAGGCGGACTCGAAACACTTGTTGGTAATACTCTGGTGACAAGACAGAATAATTAAAATTACTCCACAGTTTTTAGTTCCTTCTCACTTTTATCCATCAGCTTCATATAAACTTTTTTCTCTTAAAAATTATGAATGAAGCAGAAAAAAATGTTATAAATTGTAATTGTACCATTTTAACCGACTTCTTAAAAAGGAGGAAGTGAGGAATACTTTCCGCCCTATCTTTGGTGTTAATATAATTGGTTTATTCGGTAAGGTGTGCGAAATAGTATATTATACATTAACACCGAGAAAAATATTTATTTGTGACAATCAAAATCTTATTATGTCAAATAAATATGATTTTCCATATGGCCTAACTAATATTTAATTTGTCGTTAAGAAAGGATTTGTTTCAAGTTCGGAAATTAATATTGTTGATGAATAAAAGCATATTCATCGTCATCAATAAAATGAGTTATCTATCAAAAATTACATTTATTTTTGTGAAAATGTATCATATTTGTCGCAAACAACATTTATTAAAGTATAATGAAAAAAAGTTATATTGATCTTTGAAAACATTTAAATATTTAATTTAAGTAGTTTTCCAATAACAAATACTTAATTTTGTAAGCTAACTATATTGTTTTTATTATGAAAAAATTACTTTTTCCTACGACCACATAGGAAAGTGACATATATCGCACTGACTAGTTCTATGGAAAGTGACCTTTATTCATACGCGTACGGAAAAAAATCTTATCCGTACGTGTGCGGATAAAAAAGCTGTCAAATTGAATGTTGAAATGCTAGTCTTTTTACTCCGCAAATTAATTTGTATATGTGAAATGCTTATTTCCTAAGTGGATTTGTCCATATAATAATATAATATAATCTATTTATTTCATTTAAAATAAAATAAAAAAAATAAATACCGAGCCCGGACTCGAACCACCCTACTGCTTGTCAAAAATCGAGCCCACGGATGCCTAGACCGCTCGGCCATCCCACTGTTGTAGCTTATGGTTCTTGTCTAAGATACTAATAAGCGCTAAAAAAATATACACAACAGTTTATTTATTCTCCAAAATAAAATGTGTTTACATCGACATTTATTGGACTTTCATGTTATTAAAACAATAAATATCCGTTTTCAATTATTTGAACAATGAATCCTTAAAATAGCTAGTTAATACTTTCAATCTCCAACAGGTAGGCAACAAGTTAAATATTAATTCTAACTTTTTTATAAAGGTACTTTTTTCCATTGCATAAAAATCACAATTTTCTGGGCCAATTTCAAAGGTAAGTAATCAAAACCATATAAAGTATTTACAAATACACATATGTAAAACCTCTCACATCTACATAAAAAAGCAAGATTATACATGCCTAATTTGGTAAAAGTATATCGCGTGGTCGTAGGAAAAATAGTGTACATAACTTGTGCGAAAGTTATTTTTCACACTCGTGGGATTGTCTCACTCGGCTGCGCTCGTGAGACAATACTTCCCACTCGTGTGAAAAATGTCACTTTCCGCACACGTTACGTAATATACTATATGGCAGAATGACATTTCTTTATCATAATTAAATGTATTGTATCGGTAAAATATATCTCTTTACCATAAAAAAGTATATTGTCTGGGTTAACGATGTTTTTTATTCGTAAAAATGTATCTTCCCAGCCAATTATATTTTTTCGTTGGAAACAAATGTTCCTCCTCCGAGAAAACAATTAATTTTTACTAAAATTCAACATATTTATTATAACCGAACCATAATTTTCATAAACATTATATTGCCTTATAGTGAAAAAATATATTTCCCCAAAAAACCGAATTATTTATGGTATTGTTTTTTGTTTATGGAAGTTATCTACATGCACTATTCAATACACTGAGCTTTTGAAATGTTTCTAAATATTTAGAAATGTATTAAAAGTTCACGGTCTATTAAGCCGTATGGGTAACTTCCACACGGTTCTCTAAATAATTAGGTTACTTAGGAAAATATATTATTCACAAATATTTGTCTAAGCCGTTTTCAGACTATGTCGAACAACAAAGTTGACTTTCGTTTTATATGTGTGGACTAGTCGATCGAACTGGTCGATGGTTTGTTTGGACACGGATTGAAATTACAGTATTTTTATGACAAACATGTTTTAATCTAATAAAAATTAATGGTCTCTATTTATGCTTGAAACTGTTTAGTAGGAAAGCAGGATAGGAATAAAAAACTTGCTGCTGAATATTTTGATCTATTAAAAAGAAAACTATACATTTTTAAAATAGATACCATACATTTATAAAATGAAAACCATACATCATTAAAATTCAACATACCTACATGATCTAAAACATAGCCAACAATGGTATCCACAAGATAGCCTTGTCTAACCTTAAGTGTGCTCATTAATGCTTTCCCCATAGTAGTTTTTGGAGTTCTTGGAGTAGATCTGATAGGTTTGATTGAGAAATGTGTATGTTTGAGGTACATTTCGCCTGCTTGTTACTTCTATCTACTTGAATATAATTGTCATTTATTTACTTACCTATAAAGATATCTCACAATTCTTGTAATCGCCATGAGTTTAACAATTCATCCATTCTATTATTAAACTTATTTTTGTCCAGAGCACTTTGACCACATACTTCACAAAAACAAAATAAATAGTAAAATTGCGAAAACTGATCTAATTTCACATGCAGGCTAACGCCAAACGTATACAGGTGGTGACCGTTACTGAATAATAGGGAAGGGTGGGGTGAGAGTTCTATGTTTTAATTGCCACATAATTTGTAGGCTAATATGATTTCTAACGGGTGAAGAAATATGTGATTTGTAGCAAATACGTTTTTTTTCAATAAATGTACAATTATAATGAAATACTAATTTTTTCGGTATACAGTAGATCTTATTTAAGGCTAATAATCTATAGGCTTATATAAAAAATGTAAATTTATTTCAAAACTTTCAAATGATTCACTATGAATATTTAATTTTTTTTTCCATTAAATGGACGTTTCTCGACTACTGAGATCATTGACACGATGACAGTGAGTTACAATATTAAATTCACAGTGTACATAGTCACATTACATTTTAACATTTTATAGTGCACCAAGTATAATTTGGCAAGTTTATCTGAAACCGTGAAAGGAATGCAGTCGAAAACATTCGACATTGCCACATTTAACTATGAAAAAACTGAAGTGCTGACTATGTAGTGATAATAATTAGAAAAGGGTCTTTTTATTATCAACAATATTAAAAATATGATTATACGTTAATTTTATAATGTACTTGTTTCCTTGGATTTATTCTATTTACATTATTTTTTCAATATATGAATATTTAAAGATGAACACTTTTCCAAATATATTATGGACTTTTTGAAGCTCTGGCAGCGTTGTACGAAAACCATAATGACCACACCCCCGAATTACATAATTGGTGATTTGTATCGACCAGCTGACTTCTTATTGGCAAGCGCGTGCGTGAGATCTTCCCTCTCACTTCGTCAGTTGACTGATATTGATTTATCCAGTGGCGTTATTATTGTCAGTTACCTTTGTATTTTCAGTTTTACTTTGTAAAATAGGTACCGTACGCCATTTGTACGTTTGACAGATATGCGCCATGTTTTTCCTCGCCTCTTACCGATCCCGTATAGCTTCAGATAAACTTGCCAAACTATATTTGAATTTAAAATTATATTCATGTTGTCTTCCAGGTGATTTTGTTTTCGTTTCAAAGTATAATGAACACATTCTGTCAGGATATGTTTCACACTTAATGAGCAACTGTTACAGTGGCTACATACGGGAGGCTGAGTAGAGTTCATGAGATAGCCGTGTGTTTAGCATAGTATGTCCAATTCTTAGTCTTCTTAGGATGACTTTATTTTTCCTGGACATTGGTGGGAGTTTCGAGGATGTGATAATCGGCTGTACATCATGTAAGTGGCTTTTAGATGTATTCTTCCAGTGGGCTTGCCATTGATCACGTGTTTTTTTCTTGAACATTTTTTTAATGTCGTTATGCAGATGTACATTTTGTTATTGGTATATTCGACGTGGAAGCTCCCTTAGCGGCTAGGTCTGCAGCCTCATTTCCTTTAAGCCCAACATGTGAAGGTACCCGCAGACGATAGTGAAAGTTACTCCATGAACTGTAAGTTCATTATATGTGTCGTGTTTTAAATTCACGAGAGGATGATCAGAGAACATTTTTTCAATTTCTAGAGTGGATGATAAGGAGTCTGTATAAATCGCCACATTCTGATCCGTTGATTTTAACAATCGAAATGTCTCAACGATACTATACAATCATTTTTTTATATCGAAATTCCCCAATATTTTCACGTTAATATGGCTTCTTAATAATAAATAAGCAATGTTAGTCTCAAACAAAGGGGGGTCGAACAAATCAGTTTATTTGTCTATAAATAACTTTTCTCTCGGTGAAGGTGGTGAAGACTATTATTATTGACCGAGCACCAAGATTATTTCGCGAGGAGCTTTGCCCCGATCGGAATAAGGTGCGAGGTTCATAAATGTCTTCAACACCATGGTGTATATATAATTCTCCCACCACTAGCCAAATTTTTGACAAGAATTAAAAATAATTCACAAACGCGCCACGAGAAGCGTTTACTCCGTCGTCTGGCTGATAAGTACACTGTCAGTTTTCGATATATTATAAACGTACTCCTTATGTCATCAGTCAATTTTGGTTAAGCGCGAATTTCGAACTAATAGAATTTTTATTCAAATAATTTTATCTTGGTAGGTAATTTGAAGCAGCAAATATGTTAAAGACAATCTCCTGTGTATACAAAATTATGTTGAACAAGTTTTCCTTGAACTACTATCCCTGAATTCTCAAAATATTCGAATTTGTCCATTATTGACCTGGGTTAATAATAGAAAGAATTATCAACCACTAATAGAGAAATTCAACTTCTCAGTTGGCCACCAGAAGCAATAATTGTCAACTTAACAGCTAGTAGTGGAAAAACATATTTTTCCACTTGAAAAATGAAAATTCGGACTTCCAAGGCAATAATGAATGGTAGAAAAAATTGAAAAATAAAAAAAATAGTCTCACACCAGCCCAACTCTTCAGTCGTGGAATAATGATATTCATCTTTTCGCTTCTCGAAGAAACGTGAGCTATTTTTACCGGATTAATCCTTACCCGCTATGCGTTTTGGTCTTTAATGTATTATGCTGGCATAAGTTAAAACCTAGAATCGAATTGTTCGAGTCACTCGCCCTCAGTGTCATGTTTAATTGTATTTCTGTTTGGGGAGTGAGGTATTTGGATATTTTAGAAAGAGTTCAGCTTTATTTCCTGCAAAGAGTTCTTTTAGTTCCTATCAATACTCCAGATGCTATAATCCGTTTAGAGACTGGAAGAGTCAAGTTTGCATTTAATATTTTCAAAATGTCTCTCAACTGGATACAAAAAATACTAACAATGGATAATCATCCTAAGCTCTGTTTTAAACAATAACTGCGTTTGGTCAACTCTACAGATATGAAGTATAACTGGATAATTCAGTAGAAAAAGTTTTTTGTTAATATTGACTGTGACCATATATGGAACAATTTCAATCATGCTTCTTTTATATCACAAAGGAAAGATTTGTTGTCCAAATATTATACATATTTACATGTGTCAGATGTCAGTGTTGCGTCTCGATATTCTTCCATTTATTTGTATTCTTCTTTTCCTACCACCTGTGAACGAAGCACGTACCTGTCTTTGAAATTACCCATCCAGGTTACCCGCACTCTTGCTCAATTGCGTATGTCTAACCATTTTAAAATTAAATTTACATTAAATGGTATTGGATACATTATTGACCCTGAATTGGATGGTACTGTTTGTAATATTCATGAAAAGGAAACTATTCCACTTACTGTTTGATTGTCCGATTTATACAACAATGAAACGGAATATCCCTTGCCTTGAAAATGTGAACTCACTGCTTCATGCCTTAAATAAAATCACAATTTTTGAGGCTAGGAAAATTGCGGAAAACATTTGAAATATATTGAAATTACGCCAATTTGTCTTAAATGAATAATGTTTTGTGTGTAGTTGTTAAGATTCGCTCAACCTTTCCCTTCTCAAAAATACTTTTTTTATATAGAATTATATTGTACCTTGCTGTAACATTGTTTCAGAAGCAATAAAATCATTATTATTATTATTATAAGTTAAAACAGAATATCTTGGAATGGAGTATACCTAAAATATCAGCCAAACTCTGTATTGTCTATTCGCTTGGACGTTTGGATGGTTTAGATGAAACTTAAACAAAAATTCTATTTTTTAACATTGTGATAGATAGCTATTGTAGGTATGGAAGAAAATTACATAGAAAACTATTGGAAATGAATTACTTTTTGCAGCAAGTAGAAAAATGGTGACAACAGTAGTTACATTATTGTCGTTTTTTGTAACATGAACATCCATTCCTGCAGCATTTTGTGCATCCTTGATTTCCAGAAATTAATTTCAGTTAGCACGCTTCTCTTGGTGTTTCTATCTTTTCTTCTTTGATATCGGTTATCTTCAATAAGACAGTTCCGGCTTTTCTCAGATCACGTCCATAATAATACTTACAATCGATGGCAAGTCAAGTTGTCCTCGTTCAACGTTTGGCAGTTGTATTGTAATACAATCTCCAATAGTAAATTCTTATTCTTCTAAATTCACAATTTTTCTATCTGTTTTCTTCTGCCTCTCAAAACAATTTTGTTGTTTTTTAAAAACCTTTTGTCTTTGAATACACAATAAGCAAATGTCTGTATTTTCATTTCGCATTTACAAAAATTCTTAGCATCGTCAATATTAAATTTCAGCTCGCAAACGCAAGAGTTTTCGTATTTTGGAAGGAGGCTGGATGTCGTGAAGATTGTCACTGTCTTCTCTGGGCATAGTCACTTTTTCACAATATTTCTTGCTAAAATTAATAGCATTCTCATCTCGTCCTACATGGCGTTTTTTGGATGTTGACCGATGGTAGTTAGGTTGGGTTAGGTTAGGCGTGTAGTGAGTGGGTCTATAAGGCACTCCACTGCGAGTCTATTGTGGTTCACACCTATTCAGATTTCACCGAACAAATTCAGCTTCTTAACGCAGCCGATTAGTTTATTTGGTGAATGATATTTCAGGTCCAAGGGCGAAAGAGAGACCCTGCCAAACATCAGATACCTTATTCGAGCCGCGGTGGGACAGGCACAAATAATATGCTCTGCTGTTACATCATCTTCCAGACAAAGACGGCAAGTCGGATCTTCCGACAGTCCATATGATGATTCAGATGACAGTTGTCTGTTAAAAGGCCTATTAGACAACGTAGGTCATGCCTGACATTCTTCGAAGGATGTATAAAAGACTTCGAATGAACCAATCCTGGTAAATTATGCCAGAAGTATAAAGCTCTTCTTGCTGTCCAGGTATTTGATGTTTGTTTGGCAAAACATATTGCGATGCCAATTGTAGGTTTTGGTCCGATGGAAACACGTGCGGCATCCTCCCTTGCAAGAGAGTCTGCCTTCTCGTTTCCTTCCATGCCAGAATGGCCAGGGATCCAGACCAGCAATACTTAATTGATTGATTGATGGTAGCTACAATCATCTGGAAAACGGGTGTTATAGCAAGAATTACTATACACGAACTGAAAACTATTACTGCTGATTGGTACAATTCGATTTTCTTACAAAAATGATTACTTAGTTTCGAAAAACCAACCCACAACGACGAAAGATTTTCCAAGTTTGCACAGTGGGTCGTAGAGAAAATATTCTGTTCGACTAGTGTGGATTGTCCATATCGCACTTAAACGATTGAGCACTTCAAACTTCGTCCTCGTGCGATATAGCCATCATATCCACACTAGTTGCACAAACTACTAAATCTATGAAAATAAGCCCTTTTACATTTAAAAACAAGCTGCCAAATGTCAAATCAATTTATCCATCCATTTTAAAGTTGTCGAATTAAAACATTCAAGTTTTCAAAATTTCAACACCCTGTATTTCGGAAAGTAAATGTGCTAGACCACTTAATCCTCATATCATTTTGTCCAATTTTACGAGAGGAATCTACACGCCAACGTTGTAATTACCCTTAACGTTCGAGATGCTCACACCATTTTTTGCGCGATCGCATTGAAATAAATTCCGAATAAAATAATTCAAATTTCTTCGGAATGAACGAAATGTCGAAAGTGACATTCATACTTCTCGATCAGTTTAAAATATATCTAGCATTTTGGTGAAATTGTTTTTATGCTATTTATTACTTTTCGACGTCTGAACGGTAAGTAAATCACTTACCGACGTGTTAAACTCAGAAACCAGTAAACACAACCTACCGTCCTGACAAGCGATGCTGTAAATAATCAAAAAAGATCAATCGCGCAAAAAAATTTGTGGAAATAATAGTAAAAATCCATCCGAACAAATTCAAGTAGATCACCAGCACTGCGAATACCAGCTTTGCATAGAATTTTAATGTAGCATCGGTGGTTCAGTGGTAGAATGCTCGCCTTCCACGCGGGCGGACCGGGTTCGATTTCCGGCCGAAGCATATGAATCGCTGCTTCGTAAATGATAGTGACTCAGGAGAGAGCATACGCACGCAAGTAAGGCACATAACGAAGCAACGTAACATAACGTAACGGTCAGATCTTTTGCGTCGCGACCCCCGGTCGCTCAAACCTAACCTGACGTAAAGAACTAAAGTTCCAAAAAACAGATGCAAAAAGTACAGTTGAAAAATCTGTTATAACCAGTTATAACTATTTTGTTCTCAACATAGATACGCCACTGATAATCCCTTATCTATTCTGATTAATATTTTGAATCACAATTACATAGAAAAAAAAATCTCAAAAAGGTTGCGCAATATTTTGTAATGTTGTGAAAATAAGTGCAATATCTAAAGTATAAATATCCCAGACCATAGCTCCTGTTCATCAGTAGCTTTTTCAACTTCTTCAATCAAAAACAGTGCTGTGTGATTTATCGTGATATTAGTGAAAGTTACAGGTAACTTTATTTTTGTAAATTTGCAGTGTTTTATTGTTTTAGATGAAGACTGACGGTAGAGTCAACTTTGTCGCTGGATCCGTAGAGATTCCAAAAGAACTTGAAGCTGTTATTCATGATAAAGTAGCTCAATTCGTAGAAAATATTTTAGAAGATGCCAAACTTGGTAAAAGAAGGCGAGGACGTTCTAGATCAAGCTGCTCGAGATCTAGAAGTCGTTCCAGATCTGGTGGACGTTCTAGATCTAGAAGCTATGGAAAATACCAAGACAGACAATTTGGCTCTAAAAGTAGAGGTCGCCGTGATAGATCTAGAAGCAGAGGTAGAAAACCATGTATAGGATGGGAAGGTTTCGCTCCATTTGCATCACATCATCATTTCCATCACCATCATCCACCACATCATGCATGGTTTGGTGGTGAATTTGGACCTGGTGCAAAGAAAGGAAGATGGGGTAAGCATGGTAGATTTCCATTTTACCGTAATTTCGAATGTAAGTGCGGATCTGCTGCGGAAGAAAAGAATGATGAAGGAAAAAATTATGAAGGAGAAAATGAAGAAGGTACTCCAGCTACTGAGAGAAGCTTGAGAAGTGATTTTGAATATTTGGAATTGGAAGATGGCATTGCTGAAGCTGATTAATTATTTTATATTTTATATAAGTCGAACTAATGATTATGTGTTTAATTTAAACAATGTATCCTAGTTTTAATTTTTATATTTATCAAAGTATTGTATTAGGATTAGTTTTTGAAATTCGTGTAAATAAAAAACATTTCGTTGGAATTTATTGTTTCATTCAAAACTGCGTGAAGTCGAGGACGTTTTTTGTGCATTTGAATGATGCTTTTTTAATATTTTGGAGCCCAGTGCAAAGTATTTGATGTGGATTGAATTTGTATTGTCTATTTAATCTGTCGGCTCTACAGGGTGGAGTGTTATTTAGAAAAAAACAATATCAAAATATAGAAAAATTAAATTGAACATGAGATAAAATGTTTTATGAAGTGAGAAAGTTTATGGAGAGCTAAAAGCTATGTATAAAGTCATAAGAACCATTTACCAGACTAATTTGGGTATCTGGACAAAATTGAGTTCCGAATATACCGGGTGGACAAATAAGAAAGGATGTCGCCTATATGTTAGAATCTGATTGTAGAACAGCATTGGGAAAACATTATTTCGAAGATGAAAAACCTGAAAATTATTTACAGACTTGTTTGTAGGTGACCTAATTGCAAAATTGAAAGAGCCGAAATCTGTGAACTTTTTTTATTTAGGAGCATGAAAAAAAAAACATTGCATACTTCGAAAAATTCTGCGTGTATTTGATATTAGTCTATCCAAATACCATTACCAGACTGGAAAGAATGCCATTCAATGGTACAAAAGCAATAGAAGAATCTGGGATAGGAGTGTTTGGGCCAGGAACCAAACACTCTGTAAGCTTGGGAAAACCCCAAGTATCTTTCAAGCCGAAATCCACGCCATAAGAAAGTGCGCCCAGTTCAATATTGATAAAGAATACAGAAGACAAAGGATTATCATAATGTCGGATAGTCAAGCAGCCATTAAAGCACTAAGCTGTGTAATCAGTTCCAAAATGGTGTGGGAATGCCAAGACAAACTTAATGAACTAGGCGAGAGCAATGTACCCTACTATGGATTCCAGGACACACTGGAATAGAAGGAGATGAAATAGCAGATGAACAAGCGAAGGAGGGGGCTAAAATACTGGGGGCCTAAACCTTTTTGCGGAATCAGCTCCAATGTAATATTGGAAGAAATAGGTGAAGCCGAGAAAAAGAGAAGATCTGACCATTGGAAAGATCTAGCAGGGCCTATACAATCAACGACTATTCTTGGTGACTACAATATGTTGAGATCAAATGAATGCATAAGTTGAAGTAAAACTGCGCTAAGAGTTTTAACAGCTCAAAATGGTCGAGGAAGAAGAATGTAGATTTTGTGGTATGGAAGATGAAACCTTCATCCACATACTTTCCAAATGCACAGCACTCCAGAATCCTAGAGCACAGCACCTGGAAAATTACTGGATAGAAGAGGAACATTAACCTAAGTTGAATCCTGCATATATTATCCTGAAATTTCTCAGGAAAATAGGACTAAAGGAGCTGCTAGTTACTGAGACTTTCCTCATAAAATAGGTAGAAGTAAGAGGGCACAACAGATCTTTTAGGTCTTAGTCAATATCATCCCAAAATACATACATACATAAATCCAATTGAAAAATAGTCGGGGAGAGTGGGAGCTTTGTTATGAAAAAAATGCCCATTTCTCCGGTCCTACTAAACCGATTTCTGCAAAGTATGTCTTGATACTGAATACTGTGAATATAATGTTCCCTAATTGAAGTTTACCTGGCTGAAAAGAGATCTTTTCCACCAATGTGTTTGAATGTGTCAGATCTTTCCTTTCTTCGGAATAATAATGAACTTTGTTTTTTCAAAATGATCGTCCTGTATATCTCTTACTTGTTGAAATCCTTCAGAAATAGGTACTGAATATTTTTCAGAGATAATTGTGGCGTTCCATACTTACAACTCACTCTGTATACGCACCTAGATAAGTACCCGCACGTTAGAGGCGATATATTTCTAATTTTTGTGAATTTAATTTTCTTTGGAAAATATTAATACATACAGTATTAACAAAGGACTGTGATAGTAATCCAAAATAGCAGAAGATTGGGAAAAAACTGTATATCAATGTATTTGAAAAAGTGTTTTTTATGGTGTCTATTTTTTTTTTTTCAATTAGTTGTGGGAGACAATTGAGGGATACATTTTCTTTAATTAGACAAGGATTTTAAGACTTAAATTTCATTTCATAAAACTTCACCTCTAGAACAAGTTTTGATATGAAATAAAGTAAGGGTTGCTAATTTTATCCTCATTTAATGTAACAGGAATATTGAAAAAATACCCGTGGGTAGTGCTTTGCGAGTGCACAAAAATTACAGAATTTCAAGTTTCTAACTTCACTGGAATTTTAGAAAAAAAATAAAATCTCAATTTTGGTCCATCTTAATTTCATACGAGCAATCACCTCCTGAATTTTTGTAGTTTAAATTCAGAAACACCCTGTATATTATGACAAACACTGAATATGAAATTTAACAAGAAACGGTACAAAAAAACTCTTACAAAATTTTAACGAGTGCACTATTCAAACATTAATAAAATTACCGTCCTGGTGATGAGTCACATCAGTGAGCTGTTCTTCCAGGAACTTTTCTGGGGCACGATAACTTAATTTAGAGCAGGAGCTGTGTCCAGGATCTTATTTTGGACCAGGAACAATGTCCAGTATCTTTATATGTCCTCATCGCCGCCCCTCGAATTGAGTGGATGGATGCACTATTTTAATTGATCAACATTAATTAGCAACCAAATTAGATAATTTTGAAATACTAATAAATAAAAAACGACAGCCTATTACTCAATTCCTTTCCAACCTACTTGTCTAACTCGTTCCAATTAACAGGTTTTTATCTATTTATTTATTTATTTCGAGCGTTACGAAACACCTCTGAATATCACGAATCAAACTACCGAGCAATTAACATCGCTTTAGCTAATTACTATCCTGTATTAATAACTCATAATAATTTCGTATAGTTTTAATAGAAAGTGGCGGGAACTTTGTGGTAGATAGCATTAAATATTGTTTATATACGTCTTTGACAATTTGGGTTTCTTTGATGTAACAATATTCGAATTCACAGATGGTAGCCTATAAATCTCGGAAAGGTGATTTAGTTTGTGTGCTTATAAAGGAGGTGGCCAAGTCTATTATTACACAGACAATTCTAACGATTTCAGAGAGAAAAAGTATTTTAGCGATTTTCCAGAAATAGAAAAGATATATTAGCATCTTTCTTTAGGTTTTCCCAAATGTTCTTGCATTGCAACAAAGTTATCGAAATTAAAGTGTGATTATATTTTATGACAAACGAGAATTTATGTTTGGATAATATTTTTTCCTTGATGATCTTCTCAAGGATTTAAAAATTATACATTTTTACTTATCTGAACCAAGGAACTAAGGAATAGTATATTACACACCGAGGTGGGAAGAGTTTCATTACAGTCGAGAGGTTAGCGGTAAGCTATTATCTCGAAGCAGGAATGAAACTTCATACCGAGGTTTGTATACTATTTTATTCACCACCATATATGTAATGCCACAGAATACACCATCCCAAGAAGAAACTAAGCTTGTGCTATTTAACAATTCATTTTCTGAGTGCGCATGTCTGACAGTCGCCATTTTAAGCCCGTTATCTGTCAATGACATGTGATTTTATTGTTAACCAAAGAGTTTTCTTTGTTGTAAGCTTTTTGATTATTTACATATTTTTTTGTGTTTTGAACGATAAAATTTGTTTACAAAATTACATTTATTAGTAATGGTACCAAAAAATTGTGCAATTCGTGGCTGTCATTCAAGTGATGGATGATAATAATTGAAAAGTGATTGAAAAACATATCGATAACATATCGCTTCTTTTTTATAACTTCGTTCGCAGATATCAGTACATTTTCTCTGGGTGTAAAATTTAATAAAGAATCTGGTGAAGTGTAACTTTTAAATATAGAAATATGAATAATAAAAATTTTATATTCAAGCACCATACTTACTGTAAATTTTTATTATCATTTACTGAGATTCTTTCTATTGTAAACTGATATTATAAATATATAATCTATTATTATTGTATTGGTTTTTAGACTCACCCCATCCTACATAGAGTGCTACATAAAAGCATACTTACACATATAATTTCGATAACAATATTGAAAATAAGAATCATTTGGTTAAACAATAGCTCATTATTTTTAATAATGGATGCTACCTACTCCAAAAAAACAGAAGCTGAAACTTATATTTATGTATTCTTCACAATATTTGTTAAGCTGTTGAATTAACTTGAACAATTCATAAATTGAGTTGAATAATCAAAACTTTGTCGAAACAAGTCATAAAAATAAACAATTATTATTTGAGATTCTTTGATTTCACTTTTTTGCGTGTAGTTAACATTTAATTTACATTTCTTGAACAATTTTCTCAGTGTAACTTGATCCGTTATCTATCAACGTCAGTTTGAAAGTCACGAAATTTCTCCCCCAAACATGAAAGGATTTACGCCGGCTTTCGTTTCTTGTTTGTCTGGAGTATTCTGTGGTAATGCTGTCATTACTAAAGTCATTGAAGGTTAGAAAGTGTCATATTACACACCTCTACTTCCCGCCCTGACCCCCCCCTCATCGACCGCTTCCGATAATAATTATTAATAGTAAAATTACAGTTATTTAAGGTTGCACCGCACATATTTAATGCACTACCTGATTTATTCACTTGACTTAGTTGGAATTAAATCATTCGTAGCTGCCATAGCAATGTCAATAACGTCGGGAGGTGTACAGTTGGGTTCTGAATCCGACATAATATAATCTAAAAGAATATTTCAGTACACTTTACCACAACAAACGAAATTTTGATGCTCAAGTACTTACCAAAAATGAACAGTCCAATTATTGCTTTAAATCACTTACAATATTTCTGACATTATAAAATATTATTGAACTGTCAAATTTGTTTTTGACTTGGCAATCACAAAACCAGTAACCACGGAAATGTAGTGCGCAGCTTTATAATTATTATTCTCTGAATTTATCAACTTCGTTGCAATCGTTTTGAATTTTTATTTAAATATTAATTAGTTCTATAGTCTGGATGCCGTTTGCGGAAAAAATAGCATGTTTCATTCGGAGCAAAAGCACTTTTTGTGGCTCGTCTGAAATTGTCGGCCTCACTAACGTTCGGCCATCAAACATTCAGACTCGCTACAAAAAGTATACTTTTACTCCTAATAAAACAATTTACTATTTTTTCAAATTTCTTACTGCAAAATTCTCCACTTTCCAGTTTTTTCCATTTTATATTTAATCCATTTGATGTTTTTTTCGAACTACTTTTCATGAGAACATTTTTTTCACTATTATAAATAATATTATATCTGTTTTTCCAATTTTCCAAACTTAGAAAATTTTGATCATTTGCTAGCCATTTACTATAAAAACCTGCTTTTTATTTATTTTTTTTAGTTTATTTACCAGAAAAATTTCTTAGTTTTCATAAACGTTCGCTCTCATTCGATATACTAGTATATTTTGTATTTGTATAGGTACTATTTGATGTAAAAAGATGCTTTTGAATGTTTTTTTCAAATTTCCTGGAACATAATATCGTATCATTGAAATTTTTTCAGTACAAATTTTTTTTTCCAAACTATGTTTTTCCATTTTTTCAAACCTGGAAAATTTGGATCTTTCGCAAACTAATATTGATAAAAACACACATTTTCAGACTTTTTCAATTAAATTACTAGAAAAATGTTCTTTCCTCAGTTTTTATAGACAGTGCTCTTATTCGAACTTCTTTCGATTTTTGAAAATTTCTTGCTGCAAACTTTTCCAGTCTTTTCATTTTTCATTTATCTAAACTATTTGATAGTTTTTTTTTTTCAAACTACTTTCTACAAAAACACGTTTCTTACGATTTTTTTTTTCTGTTATTTAACGTCGGTCTATTTCTGCGACTGTGGCTAATCACCGACGCCGGGAGCACTCTACCCCTAACCGGAAATTTTGGCGAACCCACTAGTGTTCCAACCAGTGGTAGCGTTCTTTAAAAAGCCCAACATCCTTGGACTCGGGACCTCGGTTTTACGTCTCCTCCGAAAGACGGCATATCTACATTATACCTCGTGCTCATTGGTATAATGCCTGCGGGCTGTGATATGCTAGTCCGCTGCAGGCTGTACGGGCCCCATACGATGGTTTTCCCTGGCATGGTCGTCACCCATCCAAGTACTAACCATGTCCGACCTTGCTTGACTGTAATTATCGCATCGAACGCGTTCCACTACAGTGCTGGGTCGTCGCCCCGTTTCTTACGATTAAACTATGTTTTTCCATTTTTTCAAACTTGGAAAATGTGAATATATTTTTGATAAAAACATGCTTTTTGGTTTTTTCCAATTTATTCACTAGAAAAACTTCTTAGTTTTTATAAACCGTGCACCCGTATTTGAAATTCGTATTTTCCAGTTTAGTCGAACTATACAAGCCTCTATTGTTTTTTAAAACTTACTACTCAATTGTGGTTTTTCGAACTGTTTGCCGAAAATGCTTTCTTCAGTATTTTTCAAAATATTGTTTGTAAAAATGTGGCCCTTCGGTTTTTTTCGAACTAGCTCCGAAAGAAAGTGCCATTTCAGTTTTTTCAATCAATCTGCTACAAAAATGTGCTTTTTTCAGTTCACTTATCAAACTATGTAGGTATATGCTATATAATTGTGCCTTTGTTAATTTTATAAAAACTGTACAAATATCGTTATTTTGAATACACTCTGATATACAAATATGCTTCTTCAGTTTTTTTATCGAATGTCTTGAAATGAAACTATCCATTTTTCAGCTTTTTCAAAATATTTTTCATTAAAATTTGTTATTTCAGCATTCTTACTTGCCCAGGAAGCATGCTTCTTTTAATTTTCAATTCTTATGTTGTAGAATTGTTGTTTTTACGGTTTTTCCAAACTATTTTCTATAGAATTGTTTTTTAAGCTTCTCTTTCAAACTGCTTTTTTCAGACAATTTTTCTTGAAACTATAAAAATGTGTTGACTTGTTTCTTCTATCACGTCTGTATATTTATTCCTCGCGTCGATAATACTGGCCAAGACATTATAATTATAGGTTATATTTCAAAAAGCTGTCAACACAACCGATAATAGATTATGAAAATAAAGTCCCAGTCTAAAAGAAACAAATTTGGAATAATAGTTAAATATGTACTATTATAACGCCTCACAAGGTTTTTGAAATACTATTTTCAAAGAACAGAGAGAGTTCCATAAGAAGCAACAACTATTTCTCTTACTATATATTATAAGCCACGAGACATTGTATTGCACTTCTTATATGCCCGTATTTATAGTTCGTGCTCAAGTCACCCTCGATGCTTAAGGTCGAGTTCGCGCCATATTCGTCATTTATAAACCAACCTTGAGTACGAGTCCGTGCTTAAGATCGTGAAAACAGCTACTCTGCCTCAAGGTTGGTCTCGACTTACCTTGAGCACGGGTTCATAACCTAACTTTGATTTTTATATTGACGTTTGAAGACCCACTTTTTTTGTTGTAATATTTTTGTTAAAATTTTGTGATTTGAATAAAAATGTGCGAGGAAATTGAGGAATATTTGGAACACATTGATATTATTGAAGAAGAAAATCGTCAGGAACGCATACGAAAGCGCTATATACGTGATATGGAAAATCCAATTGAATTTTTTAACGAAAGTGATTTTAGAAAGCGCTATAGATTTTATAAAGATACAGTTGCAGATAGGATTCTACCTCTCGTTATTACAGGCCTACAGAAGGAAGACAATCGTGGTTTACCCATACCTCCAATCTTGCAAGTATTAACTTGTTTACGATTTTATGCTACTTGTAATTTTCAGGTTGTATCTGGTGATTTGCGTGGTATTAGCCAACCCACAATTAGCGTAATGATTAAAAAGGTATCCATATTGATAGCCGAACGTTTGGGTGATTTTGTAAGATTTCCCAATACTGCACACGGCTTTCGGAGAAACATTGCCGATTTTTATGGGGTAGCTAATTTTCCAAATGTTTCTGGATGTATTGATTGTACTCACATCAAAATCTCAAACCCTGGTGGAAATAATGGGGAAGTATTTCGAAATAGGAAGGGTTTTTTTTCATTAAATGTACAGGTGGTTTCAGGTCCAAGAAGAGAAATCATGGATATTGTTGTTCGTCATCCAGGTTCAAGCCATGATAGTCTAATATTTGATCGCAGTTCTGTTAGAGTTAGAATGGAAAGGGGTGAAATTCCAGGTTTACTTATCGGAGACAGTGGATATGCATGTAGGCACTACCTACTGACCCCTGTATTACAACCAGGTATTTATTTTTTTTAACTACATAGGAGTCAATTGGTTATTTGTTGGTGTAAATTGCAGGTAATGACCCAGAAATCCGATACAACACTGCACATATAAGAACAAGAAATGTTGTCGAAAGGTTATTCGGAACATGGAAAAGACGGTTTCCATGTCTTCAAACCAAATTAAATACATCTGTAGCAATTATATGTGCGACAGCTGTACTGTATAATATTGGTTTGAATGAAAATGAAGACGATTTTGACAACATTATTGATAACCTAGCAATAGATGGAAATGCACATAATTTTGAACGAGGATTAAACTTTCGAAGACATTTCATTCAACAACATTTTGCAAGATGATACCTGCATTTACCATAATACCATTTTTTTACTGTTTGTTACTTTTGTGAGCTGATTTATTGAAATGCAATTGTCATTTTACTTCAAAATAAAATAGGGTTTTACTCTCATTATGCTCAGACAACTCGGAAAGAGTATGTATTTACTGAACACAAGGAGTTTCCCTTTCTTTGAAACATTTTTTTCATTTGACATTCCATCCCTTATAACAATAATGCACATTTTGTTAAAAACAAAAGTAATGCAAAAATAAATACACATGGAAAATAATATAATCAATTTATTTAAAAAAAATTTACATTTGAAGCATCCATAACTATAAAATGCAAATCAAACATTATTCACACATAATAAATAAAAATATCCACACACACAAAAAAAATTTACCACCACCTAAATTAATTTTTTTTTATAGCAGAAAACAAAAATGGAAAATATCCCAAGCTTAATCAAAATAAAAGAGCAATTTGATAAAATGCCATAACCAAAATGGGAAACTACCACTTATACCTATTAAACAAAATACACACAATTTAAAAACTAAAATCTCAAACTCAACATTTTAAAAATAAAAAAGTATCTTAAAATTAGCATACACCTTAACCTAAGTAAATGACAAAAACTACCAACTACACACACCGCTAAATAAAAAAAATATATCAAAAGTCATCAGAGAGCATCTGAAAAAAAGATGATTCACTATAATTTATGTATCAAGTAAAAGCATAATATATTTTATGATGAAACAAAGACTAACCCTTTTCCTAAACTGCTGCAGCTTCATCAGAAGCTCTCTGTCGATCAAATTCAGCTCTCTGATGATCACACTCAGCTGCCTTCCTTTGAAGTTCTGCCCTTAAAATATCCTGTTCTAAAATAAGTTTTTTTAGATTTTGCAGTTCTTGCTGCTGTTGAGTTGCCTCCACAACCTTCTTCTCTCGTAATGTATTTTCAGTTAATACTGACGAGATTCTTTTTGGAGTGCTAACTGAAACTGTTATAACTTTTATAAACATTAACAGTAAATTTAATAATACTCACTTCTTGGTTGTACTTTAAGTTTAGACTCTCCAGCAGTTGTCACAGGACAAGTAGTATTAACTGAAACTAATATTATATGTACAAATGATATTACTAGAAATTGGCAATAAATACTTACATATTGACTTATCGGTTGATTTACTTGTGGAGGGCAGCAAATGAGGGTCAGGAAAATCTTCAAAAGATGGCAGCTGAAATTCTACCTCAGCATTATCTGCAGTCTGGTCTACTGGCTTTTTGGCATTCGTTTGTTCTACAAATTATACTATGAAGCAAGTATTTTGACAAATAAAATATACATACGTTTCTCAAACACTTGTATGCTGTCCCAAGGAGAGTCGACGGTAACATCCAAATGTGGAGCAGCAAGTTCAACAAAGTCCAGCACTACATCAGACTTTGGTTTTTCTATAGGTCCACCTCCTGTAGCAAGCATGCTATAATGTAGTGCTGTTGTTTCTTTACGTTTCCTATTGTAAAACTAATATTAGTTATAATTCACTAAGAATATGAAATATTATACCTACCTTTGTTTCAAGTTGTTCCACAACTTTTTTAGCTGCTCTGGAGTACGTAGGTTGTTTACCTCAGGCTGAGAGTTGTATGTAATTGTTATACACTCCCAGGCCTTCTTTTTCTCCACCAATGTGGTACCGTCTGTCCTTTTGTTTTCTATTATATTTTCCTTTTCTTTCACAAGCTGGGCCAAAAGTATTTTTTCTTTACAAGAGTAGACTGCAGATTTTCCATTCATCTAAAATGTAAACAAGCAGTTGTAATTTACTATTCGAATTGAGTACTATCAACTATTTTAAACAGAAATTATGATTTGTTACATACCTTGAATTGAATTATTATTTTTTAATAAAACCAAAAAAATAAAAATGCTTCCAACAATCACTAACAAAATTGTATCATGTATCACTTCACAAATCACTTGTCACAATCTTCTTTTTCTTTGCATGTTCCATGTCCGTTTGCTCAAAATCTTCTTTTTATTTCGAATTCATCTATCAAAAATACCGTAATTCCTAACTTTCCTTACTTGAGGTCGACCTCCTACGAGAATAACCGAAGTACCATCTATAAAACACAAGACGATCTTGAGGTCGAACTCGCTGTAAGGCCGACTTGGCTGAGCACGACCTTAAGCATGAGACGGTGTTTGGATATCTGCACTATATAACCAACCATTGTGGTTTGTAATTAGAAGGGACACAATTGTAGACCGTTTTCGGCGTATTTGCACCTCATCAGTACAAGGTAGATATCATCCGTTCAAAAGCTCTGAAAGCATCATTCTGCAGTGGAGGTAATGCGGCAATTACATCAATACATCAACATCACTAAAGGAAATGTTAAAAATGCGATAACAGCTAAATTCCCACATCCAACCACAAACCAAAATTCTATATTGACAAAAAAATATCTCGGTTCTGTAATTCAGTAAATAATTTTTGAATACTTCCAGTACCTACGAAGGTAGGTACAGTTCGAGAAATATCAAGAGAACAAACAATATTATTTAAAACATCACTTTCATCAAATTTTTACATCTTTAAATTTAATTTTTTATTTTTCCGACGAAACATCTCTTTCACGTAAACTGTTTTCTTAGTGTATAGTGCCTTTTGACCCTCTATATATTTTGTAATTTACTGTTACAAATTAATAAACACCAACAACTTTCTAACGATTTACAGATTAGAAGGCGACTTAAAAGCAGATTCCCACGATTGACGAAATTGACATATATTTATGGCTTTCAGATAGTTTTGAAACGAAAAGAGTTTTGCCTTTTTGAGTAGGTGGTTATAATCGAATTTGAAAGTGGTCGTTCGAGCTACTGATTTGAATTCACATAACTAACCGGAATATTTATTTATATATTGTTTAATTTATTTACGCAACGGTCCATTAGTAAAAATATTTTATTGACACGGTTTAGCAAGCATCTAGTTTATGTGAGGATAAAGCAGAATGAAATTTTTCAAATTAATCGAATGATTGGGATATCTTTCTGTATTTTTTTTAATTTCATCCAGGGATTTCTATAAAATTGATATCGGTAAGCTCTAGCAGTACAAAACAAAAAAGCAACCAATGGAAAATCTTAATTTTGTAGCAAATAGTGAAAAAAACAACTGAATTGGCATGCTTTAGCAAATAGTTTGACAAAAAAAATTAGATTTTCATAACGAGCAATTTGAAATAACATAATTTCATAGCACGCTTTGGGAAAACTGGAAAAATTATGATTTTATAGCAAATTTTAGGAAACATTTGAAAATATGTTTCATAGGCAACAGTTTGGAACACAACATAATTCTATGGAAGGTGGTTTGGGAAACTAAAAGATTTTTTCACATCAAGTGTTTGAGTTGCTTGAGAGTAATAGTAATTACTCGAAAGCAATATTGTCACGTTTTTGCTCGTAATACATACAAAATTTTTTCTGCAATAACTTAATTTCAACTATTAAAATCAAATATAAAGTAGAATCCATAAAAAACATTTAAAATCTGTCAGTTTGGATATGTCAATTCAAATATGTTTCAAACTTTTATATCTGTCACTGTCAATACAATTGTGTTTGTAGTATCGGTTGTTATGGGCAACGAGCGTTTTGCTACTTTTTACGCTGGGCGAGCGTAACGTAACTTTTCTCAAGAAACGTCAACTTTTCGTTGTCAGTGGCAAGCGAGAAAGCCTACTTTTCAATGTGATTGTATAAAAAGTATGTTTATCTACGATCACCTTTAAAATTAGGCATTTACGAACAAAAAAAATGTGTGAAATCGTACATTATATATAATACGTTAAAAAGCGTGCGTAAATGGACAATGCTTTTTATATGAAACTTTCATTATAACACCCAAAAGCGTGCGTAAATGACCAATGCTTTTTAAATGGGGCTTTTATTTTAACACTCTTTTTTAGCCACGTGATTATCTAGTTGCCTTGAATTTAGTCGTTTGTTGTATAAACTTTTGTGCTGACAGTAAATTTGACAAAAGTGTCAGACATGGTGAAAAATATTTTTTTGTTACTTTGAAAAAAGACTTATTACCCAATGTTATAATTAGTAATTCGAATAATTGCCCTAATTTTACTGTAAATATAAATTTAAATAATTAGAATTCGTTGTGCATATATTTGTTTATAGAAAATTTATTTTTATGTTTTTTAACCCCTTCAGAGCACATTTTTTTTATTTTTCCTTCATGTGCTCGTAGATAAACTTCTGTATGATACTTGTGCGTGAAGTATTTTTGCGCACTCGTTGCGAAAAAAGCACTCGCTACGCTCATTCCTTGCAGTTTCGCAAAAGTATAACTTCACGCACTCTTATCATAAATAACTATTTATTGCAATTAGTTTATAAAAAACTAGAAAAGCATGTTTTGTAGCACAATTTGACAAATACTGCTCTGAGGATAACTGAAACTAGAAAAGCATGTTTTCTTATTAAACAGGGTGTCTCAAAATTGACGCCCTTCTTTTCAGTCTATGAATCGAGGTGCTAAAACGAATTAAAACGTAAAAATAAAAAAATTGCGTTATGTCCATGGTTACAGAGTTACTGACAAAAAACAAAGATTCAACATTCAATGTTTAAACTTCATTAAAAACGAATATTTGTTACAAAACAAGAAATTAATTCATAAAAAGTGTTCAAACAAATCGCCTCCTACTTCAGTGCAAATATTTGCACGATTTATCATTGAATCACGAACCCTCTGTAGCATGTTTTCGTCTATAAATGTCACAGCAGCGTGAATACGAGCTACTACATCTTCCTCACTCTCGACAGGTTCAAAGTAAATTTTTTCTTTCAAGAATCCCCAGAAGAAAAAATCTAATGGATTCAGATCTGGAGATCTAGGAGGCCATAGTACGGGTCCACCTCTCCCAATCCAACTGTCGGGAAATGTTTGATTTAGTAATTTTCTCACTTGTCTACCATAATGTGCAGGAGCACCATCATGTTGGAACCAACAATTCAATCTAGTTGCTAATGGAACTTGATCGAGAAATGGCAGTGGTAAATTGTCGTTTAAAAAATGAAAATACGATGCTGAATTAAGTCGGTTAGGTAACATATTTGGGCCGATTACATTATTATTTAATAATCCAGCCCAAATGTTTACTGACCATCGTCTTTGGTGACATCTTTTACGTATTGAATAAGGGTTTTCATCTCTCCACTCGTGCAAATTATGAGTATTTATAATCCCTGTCTGGGTAAATGTACACTCATCAGTAAACATAATTATAAAATGTGGATCATTGTTTACGTTATCCAATAACCATCTACAAAAATTAATCCGAAGCTCCCTATCTCCTTCATGTAAAACTTGAACTTTTTGAGGCCTAAATGGATATAAGCCATTCCTTCTTAATAATCTATGAATGGTATCTTTTTGGAAATGCGTTTGTCTCGATGTAACTCGAAGACTTGTATTTGGTTCCGCTTCAACAAAATCAAGAATTTGCTCTTCTTGGACGACGTTGAGCGTAGAATGGCGTCCTCCCTTATTTAATCTGGGATTTAAATTACCTGTTTCCAGTAATTTTTGTTCAACTCGTCGTATATGCTCTAGATGCAGCACTGGCATTATCATTATGCGCACCTAATACTTTTAACATATCAACATATTCTCGATTGAAATAATAACGTTCCATTTTTAAAACAAATAACCGTATGAAATTATACTTATACTTATTATCACAAAAGTTGACAGAACTGATAATTAACATTTAACATTACCATAGCAACCTATGCTACTCATTTGTTTTTAGCTGACTTCGTTTTTAATTAAGTGTAAACATTGAATGTTAGATCTTTGTTTTTTGTCAATAACTCTGTAACCATGGACATAACACAATTTTTTTATTCCTACGTTTTAATTCGTTTTATCCCCCCGATTCATATTCTGAAAGGACAGGCGTCAATTTTGAGACACCCTGTATATTCAGAAATGACTGGAAGCAGCATGATTTTATAGCAAACAGGTTAAAAAGCAGCCCGAACAATTATATATTCATAGCAAATAGTTTTAAAAATATATTGAAAGGGGTTTTATGGAAAACAATTCAAAAAACTGACAGAGCATACTTTCATAGCAAGAAGTTCGAAAATAACTAGAAAAGTATGTTTGAAAAAAAACTAAAAAACCTGGTTCTTATAGCAAAAGGTTCGGAAAAACTAGAAAAGCATGTTCTAAAGTACAGTTTGACAAAAGCTGGTATCAAATTAGAATAGAAAAAAACTGGAAGCAACATAATTTTATAGCAAACAGAATGAGAAAAAAACAGAAAAATAATGAATTTATAGCAAATAGCAATATTTAAAAACACATTTCATAGAAAACAGTTCAAAAAAACTGACAGAGAATAATTTTATAACAAATAGTTTTAGTATAACTGGAAAAGTATGTTTTAAAGCAGATAGTTTGGAAAAAGGATGGTTAGATAGCGAATAGTTCAAGAGAACTGAAATCAGCATAATTTTATAGCATACTGGTCGAAAATAGAACTGAAAAATCATGTTATTATAGCAAATAATTTGAAAAAAATAGAAAAACATGTTTTATATTACCCTTTTACAAAAACTTCTTTAATAATAATTTCATAACAGCATAAAAAAACCAAAGCTTTTTTCAAAGCAAATAATTTTTAAAAACTAGAAGCAGCATAATTTAATAGCAAATAGGTTGAAAAACATCATGAAACATCATGTTTTCACAACAAATAGTTTACAAAAACAATAGAGAATAGTATATTAAGTGCGTACCAAGTATCTAAAACGTTTCTTTAGTCACGATTGACTTTATGAAACGAGTGACTGAAGATGTTTTTGACACTGGGTGCTTACTATATTTTTTCTACGCTCGCAGGAGAAAAAAATAATGTTCACAAAATTACAGACAATGTAATTGTTATTGAAAGATCAAATGACACAAAACTACAAAATTATCAGGGAATATTAAATATAATTTACAGAAGATACACTTGCTGTGACAATAGTGTTCAAAGTGTAGTTTTGCAAATGTCAAACCCGTGTTTTAAATACGGATTCAGTGACGGGAGTAGAAAAGTATATTTTATAGCACACTTTGAAATAAACCGGTCTGAGTATAATTTTGTAACAGATAGTTTGTAAAAAATTAAAAATTATATACTTCTGGCTGTGTTATGATTTTCTTGAGATATGATAGTAGACAGTTGAAATAGTAGGTACTATCAAAAAATGAAAAATTGGAAAAATAAGCAAAATGTCAAATTGGGAGTAAAAAATTGGCCAACCACATCGGAAAACCGTGTTGGTTCGGTTAATCCATGAGGATTAAACAGCACAGCCCAAAGAATACTACTAGGATACACTAAGACACTTTTTGAAATACCTCAGGAATACCTCGAAAACATCACTGGTAGTGTACCTCCAGGTCCACTTTTCTGCCCACCCTTCCCGGAGGATATACACCAAAAAGTACACATTGACAAAATAAAATTAGTGTTTCAATTTTTATGAATAAATATTCTCCTTATTGAATTGTACACCTATTCACCTTAGTTCTCTTTTTTTTTCGAGTTCGTTTGTTTGGCATCACAAGCATGTAGTCGAACTTCCCTTTTTTTTTTAAACCGTTTATCGATACTAATTTTTTTTATTGGAAAAGTAACTAATATCCATTACAACTTAATAACTGTAATATTAGATAATCGAGAGTAACGCCCGAAGACATAAATAAATATATGAGTGACGGTACTGTTATGAAATTATCGATGTAGTTGGGATAGCGTTTAACAATAGTTTCCGGTGCTCTCTTTAAAAACGTGATACACATTTATTATCTACACTCTCGACGCACGCAATAATGTTGTTATTTCATTTCCTTCAATTTCCAATTATACTTTAATTATCATACAAATGTGCATTGAGAATAAATGGGAGGATTTTTATTTTACAAACATTTTGAAAATGTTAATTCCATTACTTTGAGTTTAGGTTGTATTAACTCTCCAGGCAGGAACCTGACTGGGAAAAAGTGGATTTGTAACCCAAGGATCCTGAAATGGATGTTTTTTTTGTTCGAACAAGATTTTAATTGATTTGAAATTTAAATTATCCATCATCGGATGGCAAGCTAAGCAAAATTTGATTCTACCCTGTTATAGGAGAGTTAGTCCTCTTCAGGGTTTGAATTGACTGAATGATTGACGGTCGCGGTAGGGACAGCTGTGACTGTGCACCCAAAGGATGGCCATTTGGTTAATTTACGCAACGTATCGCTGTTGTGAAAATTAAGATGCAGGAAAAAACCACATAAAACATTCATCCATCATCCTGAGGCGGAAGGAAATAAGGAAAAAAATACACATACAAGAATTTGTATTGTGGGAGTATTTTCAAAGTAGAGTTTCAGGTATTGAAAATACCCGAAACAATACACTAAAAAGTGCATTTGTTATTCGGTGCTCCTCCTAGCTTGGATCGTCGTTTCTTCCTTCGCAGGTTTTTACTTCGTTCTAACTGTTTTCGGTGCACCTTTCTATACACTTTTTCGGCTGAAGTAAGTGTGAGTGTGCACTAATGAGTGCGCTTTTGTTATGTGTAGTGGCTACTGCTTCCTGTACAGTTGGTACAGGAAGGCTTGTTA
>CAJUYI010000043.1:288484-374459 GCA_910591695.1 Galerucella pusilla
CACCAGCACTGCGAATACCAGCTTTGCATAGAATTTTAATATAGTATCGGTGGTTCAGTGGTTGAATGCTCGCCTCCCACGCGGGCGGCCGGGTTCCATTCCCGGCCGATGCATATGAATCGCTGCTTCGTAAACGAGAGAGAGATTCAGGAGAGAGCACACGCACGCAAGCAAGGCACATAACGAAGCAACGTAACGTAACGTAACGGTCAGATCTTTTGCTTCGCGACCCCCGGTCGCTCAAACATAGCCTGACGTAAAGAACTAAAGTTCCAAAAATAGATCTTATTAGCAAATATTTACATATTTTTATACAAAGTGCTTAACATATTTCTTTATAAACATAAATCACTTCAATTTAAATTATTTAAAAAAACATTGATCAAATTTATTATCGGAGTCGTCATCGCAATCCGTTCCGTCTAGCTAAACTTCCAGAATGCTTGACTGTAGTACTGGGCTCGATCTACTATAGATTTGAAGCGACTTACATGTTAATCACTCGTTTTGATAAGCATTTGCAAATTATTTGGCGACTCTAACTTGCACTTGGCCGGTTATTCATTTAATTTTTAATAGCTGTAGCAAAGATTTGACATTCTGTGTTGTAAATTTATCGGGTTATGTTCAAAATGTTGCCAGTACAAAGATTTCTTGTGAATAAACTCTAAAACATTGCAAGAATGCATGAAAATAGAGTTAGAGAAAGGGTATTGCGAGCTGAGAGATATAATACTTCTTTACATGTATAATATTATTCTATAAACACATCCTTCGAGACAATTAACTCTAAAAAATTGGAATTAATAACATCAACATAACCTCTTTTATTTTTTTATCGAACAGAGATGGAAAATCTTACATATTGAATAGAAAAAGACAGAGCGATATATCTCTTAAATAGGAAGACCCTTGAAGTTGTTGCTAACCTATGTTCGGTCATATTCAGCTAGGTTCGGAAACGACCGAACTCAGTTACAGAGTACGGAATAGCGAAGAGAAGGGAATGTTTATCGCTATTTGGTTACTAAGTGCCAATCCAGATATCCTAAAATTCCTTCGGAAAATAGGTATAGATAAATTACTGGCCAGGAAACAAATAAAATAGAGGGGGCATAAAGGCCTTCCCAGTGAATGTCACCATAGTACATAATATAATATAGCACATACAAGACTTCAGGTATATAAATCTTCTTCTGCCTTGCATCACATTTTTTCATGCTAATTATTTTAATTATTTTTTTCAGGTCCTCCTAAACCAGAAGCAACCTCCAACCTTCCCATATGAACAGTGGGTGAGTACTTATTTTTTATCCTGGCTTCATTTTCACAAAATAATATTTTAAAATAAATATGAATTCTATTTTCTTTTCGAAAAACTGTTTAACCAAATTATTTTATAATGTAGTTGGAAATTGCAGTGGTATTGAAATGTATAAAGCTAAACAGAATTGTGATTAACAGCCATCGATAAGCTGTTGATCGACTGATTGATTATTTGATTAATCGAATCATTAGTCGAAAGAGTGAACAAGAAGTTCACTAATCGACAAACTGATTAACTCAACAAATTGATCGTATAATTGAAAACTGCAATTGTTCACAATATTTCGCTTGATTTTTGATTATTGGTATAACTATTAGAGAGAGTGATTATAAAATTTTCTTGAGAAATACGTACTGATTTTGACATCTAAAATAATTACATGGGAACTTGGATAAACGTCAAATGCACAGCATGTTTGATTGAAAAATTATGGGTTTCTATTGATTAAAAATCTGTATCGTGATGGGTATCATTATAAAACGGATTATGGGCATATAAGGGCATTGTTATAACACGGGTGTAGAAAAACAATATTATTTTGATATTCAAAGTTGAAATAATACCCTTCTTGGTGTGCGTCATCGATTATTAATGTCCTTCTAACACATTACATAGGAAGAAATGGAAAAAAGACAGGTCCGTGATTAATTCTAATCAAAATATCACAAAATTTAACCGTTTAAATGTATTGCAAACGTTAACCCCAATCTTTGACTTACAGAAATTTGATTGGTTGATGTTTAGATTACGCGCAAGCTCAACCTATCAATCGAGAATTCAAAATACTATGAAGGCGTTACTTTTGTAGCGGCAATGTGTCTAACGTATTTTTCTACTGTCACACTGACAGTTCTCAACATATCTGTACTTTGTTGTTTACGGTCAATTATTATTTATGAAGAGTGAATATCAATTTTATTCTTTTATTTATTTAAATAATACAAAAATATGCCTAGATACACGTAAAAACATCAGCATTTTGAAAGTTCTCAAGTATTTTCAGTTAAAAAAAGAAGCTGGTAATTATTAAATCCATAGCCTTTTCGAATTTGGCTGAATATGATCCTGATGATTTTATTTATCAAATTTAAGGATAGCTTTATGTCAAAATAGCAAATAAAATAAACGACATGCCGAAAACCCGGATATACGTCACAATCGATGACGCACACCAAGAAGGGTATTATTTAAACCGTTGTTTCACTCAACGTTTAAACCATATACATTTCTTGTGTAGTCACGTCCAGCTTCAGTATAAGTTATTGGCCTGTAGAAGGTCATTTAAACTAATAGAATTTGGTGATTTATTTAAACTGAGTCACATCTCCTTTATTTTCAATAACTGTTGAAGTTCTCCATAATCATAACCATAATTCTTCGTAGTATTTACTGAAATATGACATAACTCTGGAATGAAATTATCCCAAATATTCAGGAGTCTGTACTTGAGTTCTGGCGCAGAGTGGCAGAATAGGCTTTTACCCGCTTTTTCGTTTCATCTTTCGATTGACGGAATGTACAGACTGCAGAAAACCCATTTCAGGAGTGGTCTTTCTTGATCTGAAACTCAACCTTCTCTTCTTAGATATAGGCTTCTCCACACAAAATGACATTAAAATTTAATGCTGCAGAACCTGAAAAGTTAATAATATACAGGGTGTCAAATGACACAACGTTTGCATGTAGATACCTCTCGTAAAATTTGACAAAATGGTATATGGATTGAGGGGTCCAGCACATTTACTTTTCGAAATACAGGGTGTTAAACTTTTGAAAAAGCAAATGTTTTAAATCGATAACATCAAAATGGATGAATAAATTAATTTGATATTCGTCAGGTGGTTTTTAAATGTAAAAGGGCATATTTCGATGGAAAAATATTTTTCAATTTTTGATCCAGTGGTGTAGATTTGGAAGAATATGTTACCTCTCCCCTCCCATTTTTTACACCACTGATATTTGAATCAATTTTTATCCAATTTCGTATTCCTTAATGGTTTTCACGTGAAAAGCGAAAAGCCTTTACATATCAAAAAATTTTTAGTCTCCAAGATATTTAATGATTTCATGGAGTCTGAAAGATCACTTTTTAATCATGGAATGAAAAAAATTTCTACGACAACCTCGATAAATGTTCATTTTATAGCCGTAACCTCAATCATAAACAAGCACATTTTGTACAGAATTTCATTTTTGCATCGGCTACTACGCAAGTTGCTATGCAACAAATGCGAAATGGAATATTTCGTGTTAGGTCTAGGTTCACTTTAAAATCACGCCGACTACGGCTTGTCAAATTATGACGTCCAGCGACAAATTGATGAAATGTCGTATGAATTGCAGCACTTGCCTTTGGCTCGTGCTGCAAATTTCATACTCGTGCAAAATGGGCATCATTTTGTGCTCATTGCATAATATACCATTTTTCTTCTATTTTTTTCAATAACTGCCAAACTACTAATGGTTAGAATATGTAACAGGAATCAATTTATGGAACAGCTATGCATCTAAAGCATTCGGAGAAGATTGTTGAAAATACTTGTCCAACCTTGTGATTTTATCAAAAATAGAAAGAATCCATGCAGCTACAGCAATTATTTTGTTGGCTGCTTAACTCTTTTGTTAATAAAATCACTAGTTTGGACCAATATTCTCAACAATTTTATTCAAATGTTTAAGATGCATTGCCGTTTCAGAAATTAGTTCCTATTACATATTCCAACCAACTACTTGGTAGTTATTGAAAAAAATATAAGAATTTTTGGAACTTTAGTTCTTTACGTCAGGTTATGTTTGAGCGACCAGGGGTCGCGACGCAAAAGATCTGACCGTTACGCGTTACGTTACGCTACGTTATGTTACGTTGCTTTGTTATGTGCCTTGCTTGCATGCTTGTGCTCTCTCCTTAGTCTCTCTCTCGTTTACGAAGCAGCGATTCATATGCTCCGGCCGGGATTCGAACCCGGGCCGCCCGCGTGGAATGCGAGCATTCTACCACTGAACCACCGATGTTATTTTAAAATTCTATGCAAAGCTGGTAGTCGCAGTGCTGGTAATCTACTTGAATTTGTTCGGTTAAATTTCTACTATTATTTCCATAATTTTTTTTTGCGCGATTGATCTTTTTTGTCCATTTCGAAGAAATTTAAATTATTTCATTCGGAATTTATTTTAATATGATCGCGCAAAAAATGGTATAAGCATCTCGAACGTTACTGGTAATTACAACATTTGCATGTAGATTCCTCTCGTAAAATTGGACAAAATGATATGAGGATTTAGGGGTCTAGCACATTTACTTTTCGAAATACAGGGTGTTGAAATTTTGAAAACTTGAATGTTTTAATTCGATAACCTTAAAATGGATGGATAAATTGATTTGACATTTGGCAGGTTGTTTTTAAATGTAAAAGGGCATATTTTGATAGAAATAGTAGTTTGTGCAACTAGTGTGGATATGATGGCTATATCGCACGAGGACAAAGTTTGAGCACGACGCCGTAGGCGGAGTGTTGTAGTGTTGTACGTCTACCTGTTGTTGAATAAAATTAACAATTAAAAAAAAATCTTCTTCACGGGAAATCGAACCGCGTGAGAGTCTGATTTGCTTACTACTCAACCACCAAGGAATATGCTAATTGTTTATCTATAACGTCAGATGTAATACATAATTTTTGCTTAAAAGGAACTAAAGTTCCTACCGTGTGTCCCGCGACACGTTCCACCTTTTTTTTCTAATTTATCATCAAAAAGTGATCTTGCAGACTTTATGAAATCTTTAAATATCTTGAAAAATACAAATTTTTTGATATGTGAGGGTTATTCGTTTTTAAAAAAAAACCATTGAGGAATACAAAATTGGATAAAAATTGCTTCAAATGTCAGTGGCGTAAGAAATGAGAGGGGATAGGTAACATATTCTTCCAAATGTACACCCCTAGATCAAAAATTGAGAAATATTTTCCCATCAAAATATGCCCTTTTACATTTGAAAATAACCTGCCAAATGTCAAATCAATTTATCCATCCATTTTAAAGTTATCGAATTAAAACATTTAGTTTTACAAAATTTTAACATCCTGTATTTCGAAAAATAAATGTGCTGGACCCCTCAGTCCCTATATCATTTTGTCCAATTTCACGAGAGGAATCTACATGCAAACGTTGTCATTTAAAAACACCCTGTATAACATTTAAAATAGCAAAGTTGTTGCTGACTTTCGGTATCAGCGGAATATTTTCCATAAATTCGTCACTTGTAATCCAATTTTTTTAGAAATCGTTGTAGAGGCAGGTTTCTCTCCTTGAGCGATACATGTCAAAAATAATACAAATTTTATATGTGGGCCAACTGAAACTGGACGGAGCACGTTCACTTTTTTCTCATTCCCAATATAATTCCAGAATATCACTATCGTAATTGTTCGAACAAAGAAATACTTGATATCTAAAATTAACCCCAACTAAACATAAATTCCACTCAAAACAAATATTTCATTTGTTCGAGGACGTGAAGTCTCACTTAGGGTATAAAAGACATCAAAGAAGCAGATATCAACACCACCATTTCGAGTTGGCATTAAAGACGTCTAAAAAGAAAAAAAAGTCTCTCGCACTAACAGTCCTATAAATTATTCCTGATATTTTGCTTGAAATCATTGCGGTGTCGGTGAGGGGGTGTTAAAAGCCTCATAAGCGTACCTCCGGGAGGTTTGTATGCTTTTAAATACGTAAGCTGAACATACTGTTGTAGAAGATAACACATTTTTTATTAGAGACCCTTCCAATTATAACATCGGTCGTATTTGCCTTCTTATATGATAAATATCCATTAAAATGTAGGTTTTATTGATAGTTTGATTTTTATTTTTGTACGTCTCTGAGTGGAATTAATGCTGCCGATGAGATTAGCAATAAAGAGCAGACATTCGTTGTTATAGTAGGAGGGTCGGACAATACCGAGAAATTATAGTATTTTTATGTGACTGTTAGTGGGTGTGTTGAATATACCTGCAATATATTTAGAAGCAGAAAAAAAAATCGAAAAGGTTTTACGACACGACCGAATGAAATAATCATATTATATGAGAAAAGACATGGGATTTGGAGATGCAACATTACAGGATAATATGTTATTTTCGAGAAGGATAACACAGAAAAAACTGTTCTGTATTCATATTTGTTAAGTTTGTATAGTATGGTATTAGATATTTACGTTATTAGATATGAAAAGAGCGATATTGTTCAACAAGCGTAATATTTGCCAAAACGAGCGCTAGCGAGTTCTGCAAATTACGCGTGTTGAACAATGTCGTTACGTGTTTACGTACAACGTCTTATCTAATTCCGCGCTTTCATAATATTCAATAAAATCTTCAATTACAATGATAATATTGAAGTGGTATCAAATGATGTTAGAAGTATTGTTACTATGATGTATTCACCCAGAAAATTGACTTACTTTAAATAACTGTGTCCTGAATAATGTTTTCAATGTTTATAAATCTCAAAATACTATTGACTTAAAATAATGGGTTAATTGTACAGTTTAAATAATGAAATAATTGTCAGTTTTGACAGTACCTACCTAATTGAAAGAATTATTCTTTGAAACTCATGTGGTATCTCTATGCTGGAACATAAACAGTTACGTAAAGTTTTTACATAACTACTTTCCATAACTGATATATGAAGGTTATGAAAAATGTGACGTTACCTAACGTCAAGAAGTGACGTTAAGTGTCACATTTGTTAGCGGAATTAGATAAAGTTTATTTATTAATACTATAAAAATGGTAACAAAACGTATCTATGTATCTTATCACTTTGATTTTATACTATCAGTGGCTGTCAAATTCATGAATAATTAGAGACCACTCTTTATAGATTACATCCGTTGGGCGCGTTTACCATTTGAATCAACAATGCTAAATAATTGGAGGTGTGAGCGAATAAATCGATATTTGGCTAATCTCTAGCATAGAAAATATAAAAACCGTTTTCCATGACGTCTGGACTATGTTGCCAAGTACTTGAAATAGTACGAGTATCTTATAAATATCAAGTTAAGTTTATCAAATATTCTTCACGAAAAAAAAAGTTTCAATAAAACTCCAAGTCAAATCGCAATGTAACTTATTGCTTATTGTCCAAAGTAGGACCTACTAATCTTTTTTGCTTCTAGTTCCGGTCATCACTAACTTGATTTCCGGTCATCACTAACTTGATTGTAATAAAACTCAACCACAACAAAATTTGAAGCTGATTTGCTGTCCCAAGCTCCAAAAATTGATTATTTAACCCCTTGTTCTCTGAAAGATAAGGTTGGGTATTCAAATACCAATAAAACCTTTCCCTTTCTCCTCTGACGTTGATGAGAAATAATTTTCTTTTTGAGGGTATCTTATTGAAATTTAGAAGTCACTTCCTACTTATTAATTCCAATATCACATTTGACAAAATGAAAGAATTTTCTTTAGCTTAGTGTGCCTTGACAGCGCTGGTCATTGGTACAGGAAAGAAAAGTGACAAATATTTACATAAGTTGAATAATAATTATTACTATCTTCAAATTAGATTTCATAGTAGAGATGAGTAGGTAGCTTTCAGAAACTGTAAGAGTTTCTTGATCTCGGTGGGGCAGTGTAGAATTTCCTCGAGGTTAGCCTTTGAGGCAATTTGCTGATATGTAGCAGAAAATTGTTTGCAGTCAGTCAGTATGTGCTTAACGGTCACTATATCACTACAACTATGGCAAACGGGACGATTTCCTGAAGACATCAGATATCCGTGTATGAGTTTGGTGAGGCTGATTCGGATTCTTCTGATTATAGTATCCTCTCTCCGGGTTAAAATTTTAAGGAAGGGAGGAGTAGTAGATGGATTGCTATCATGAAGGGCTGTCATGCTATTACGCCATGGATATCGCCAGGATTCTTTCATAACGTTTTGGAAGTAAGACTTGAGGTGGGTTGCGAGTTGGACAATGTGTTTTGAGTTATCACTAGCTTCTTTCGCGTGGCGGTCCGCAGTTTCGTTACCATCAATTACGATGTGAGATGGAAGCCAGATGAGAGAGACTGTTATATCTTAAGCAACGATTTTGAATTATTATGATTATATGAAAATGAAAAACTGGTACTGGAACTATCTGTTAATGTAAAAATGACAACTATATAACTGCCTTATTGGACAAAACAAAAATACGAGTGAATGTTAAAAACTTGAACAAAACAAAACCTGCAGACAACGCTTTACTAAATTCAATAAACGAGAGTTCTCACTGAAGGTTGTCTTGATCAACTGAATGGAGAAAAGGGAGAAGTTGAAAGACTGGATTTTACAAAGCAGCCCTCTACTATTGTATTTGTTATAAAATTGTTTCAAGTGGTAAGGATATGAGTGCTGATAAAGATTGGCTGTCTAGCTATTGCATTTTCGGTATATTGTATGATTTCCATTGGAACTTCCTTCAGTTGCAAGCCAATCGGTGAAATTGAGAAAAATATAAATAATTATAATAATCTTCATTTATCATAGTCATAACCATAGTTTTTATGGCAAACTTATTGCTGAGAAACATATTTTTTTGGTAAAATATGATCTACATTTTGTAAGCGGACGGGTGAAGGTGGATATTGCTTGGGATCCTCTACTCATAGTCTTCCAGCTCTGAATAATGGTGCACATACAAAATATGGAAAAATTATTGGATCTCTTCACAGAAAGTTCCAATAAACTTTATTCTATTTTTGGAATAAAGCAAAAATTATAATTGTTATTCAATAGAAAAATATTTCCAAACTAAAGGTTGTTGAATTCACAAAATCCCTGCCACAACAAATTATACATGTATTAAAAAAGAGAAAGATCCAACAAACTATATCAGTTCTCCTCATCTTCCAAAATATCTTTTAGGCGTAGGCAATGTTGAATAGTTTCGAATGTATTTATGGAAATAGATGAAAACTGCCTAGAATATTGAGAAAATTATGTGAGTCTAATTAATACTTCAAATTCATGGTTACCATATAGTTCAAACCTAGCACTACCTATATATAAAATGTACACTTGTCGAGTTCCACCGGTAGATACAATAAGTCGACCTTCTAAGGTTGTTTGTAAGTCTTGCTGTAATAATATATTGAAATAGAATACAAGTAATTTGAAAAAAATAGTAAAAATATATTGCATAAGTTCAGATCGGTGTGTTAAGCCACATTGTAAAGTAGCATTGTATTTTTTACAGAGGTCAAACCTGTAATAGTTGTATTATGTACAGGGTGATTCGTTCAAATGGAATTTTTACAAACACGTTCCAACTAAGTTGGGGATTCTGGAATCGTTGACATGCCATACAACAATTTTATAAATATCTATCCAACATCAAAATGTCTAAGTTTTTGATATGTCTATATTGTCAAAAGTGACAATGAAAATAATAATGTGTTTAAGCTTTGGAACATAAAACAGATAGGAAGAAGCATTTACCAAATAAGTTTGCGTCCAAATAGGAGGTTGCAGATGGCGAATAGTCGTTTCCGTTTTGACATTGGCGTACTGTTTGTATAGGGTATAGGATATGTGAAATCTTAAAATTGTAGCTTATTGAAATATATTAAATATAAAACTATAAGCTGTCCTATGTCCTATACAAACAATATTGTCTAGGAGCAATGAAAATACGAATATAGGATAATACTTCTGATAATACTTTCGCTTAAACTTATTTTCACTAAAAAAACTACATAAACAAGCCATGTTATGTTATCCACCGGTAGATCCACCAATCGACCAACTGCATTTTTATGTTTATTGATGGATTGTAGATTGAAGAAATGACGCGTTCATTTATTACTGTTGCATCAACCAAAATTGCAAACCACTCCACCGTTGTATCCAGGTGGTGGATAACTTTGGTGGTTCACTGAATGACAGCTTAACCTCAAAAAACTAACGATTTTTTGAAACAGTCAAAGAAATGGACGAATTAATAGAAATGTATGTGAAATGTGGTAACAAGGTATTGACGGCGCTATTAACAGCGTCAGAAATTGAAAAACTTCCAAGTGAACTATCAGATGAGCTGCAAATAACAACAATCAACTTAGAAATAGATTGTCAGTGGTCAGATGATTTAAATAACAACTGCGTTTTTGTATGTGCCACTGATGACTTCAACATGTCGTTGCAGCGGAGACTGACTTCATTCAACCAATGGTGAATAAATGATGTAAAAAAACGTGCCTACAATCTACGTCAGTAAACGTCAACTTCACAAATGAGTCATAATTAGGGTGTTGCAAATGGCCACTTCCGTCGCATTTGCTTATTTTTATAATGAGTGACAAGACTCCTTCCTGTCTGTTTTATGTTCTAAGGTTTAAGCTACCTACTTTTCACCTTTTTTTCAGGTTAGGTTGTCAAATTTCTTTTATTGACGCTCAACATAATAGTTGCTTTTTTTCTACTACCAACATAAGTTAAACTTGGCTAAGCTAGCGTTCTTTTTGCCAATGAAGTTAGATTTACTAAGATCAACTGACCTCCCCTCTTGCCACCGCCAATAAGTATGCCGGATTTTCAGCTTGGCAAAATTTCTTAGCTTATTTTAATCGCAAATGCAAGAATAGTCACTCATTTTTGAGATTTGATAAAGATTCTAACCTTAAAAACATATTTGGAGCTCTTTTAATAGCTTCTGTAATAGGTTCACCTTCTTCAAGGCCTGTTGTGTTGTTCCAAATGTGGATCCAGTAAATCCATTTTCTGAGCTACTAGTTTCCTGTATTTACTGGTAATTTTTATTTCAATCAACCTTAGATTTGATTCATTAATTTGTTCACCTTTCCATCTTTGTTTGTATCCAAATGCGCTTGCGCCGATATTGTCGGCTTTACAGCGTTTGAAATGTGCGTTCGAACTACAATTCAGCAACTATTAATTGCAATTGTGGAGTGGATAATGGGATATCAGTAAACAAAATAAAAACCTTCAATTTTTTATCAACATGGAGCTGACTAGTACGGAAATAATTGAAATCTTAATTGATTGTGGAGATAAAACACGTACACAGGAAGAAGTATGTACGTTATTCAATAATAAATACACCAACCGAGAATGAATTAGTGAATCTACGGTAGGCAAACTTGAGAAACGATTTAAAGAAACGGGTCATGTGAAAGACCTCAACAAAGGTAGTAGAAAAACAATATCTTATAACAAGAAGCTAGATGTTCCGCTAACCTTTGAAGATAACTCCTATACCAGTTCAAGGCAAGTAGCGTTAAGCAATGAGTAAATACATCAACAAGTTCTTGGAAAACTAAAAAAAAGAAGGGGTATGAAATGGAATGGAAGATTTTAATAGTCGAGTTGTATTTTGTGAGATTCTAATGGACACAGGACTTTGAAAGAAGTTATTTTCTCTGATAATCCTACGTGTGATCCGATCATGTGAATCGTCAGACTGAGAGGCTACAGCAAATCTACTCTGGATACTGAAGTACCGTACTCAATACCGAGAGAGAGCGAATGTTTGTGAGGGAATAATAGATGGTATCTAGTATTAGGTATAGCTCCATACTTTTCCGAACAAACTTTATTAGGTCCTAGATATTCAGAATTTCTTTTCGCTCCTCGAATTAAAAAATTTAACTGCAACAAGCTGGTGCACTAGCACACGGTCTTGGTGATAGGTCGATGACGAGCAATTGGGTGGCCACGAAGGTAACTTGATTTAGCTCCTATGGATTTATCTTCATGGAGATACTTGGAAAGTAAATATACGACAAACTATAAATGAACTTCAAAGAATGGATACGCATTGAGATTGCAAAAATATAGCGAGCTCTGAAAAAAGCTTAGTTGCTCATCTTTTGCATTGTATTTCAACTAACGGTAGACAGTTAGAACACTTTGAGCTTCAAATTTGTTTGTACTAAGTTTTTAGAGTGAAGTCCCTCATTAGGAAAAAGCGCAGCTACACTTGCATAATGTGTGGTTAAACTGAACTAGCAAATTGAGAAAAGTTGAGCCGAGTATACTACCTTGCCCACTAAAAGAAGAACACAGACCGTTTTGACACGTTTACGTTTGGGTCATACACGCTGTACCCACGAGTATCTCCTTAAGAGGGAAGATCTACCTATGTGCGTGATATGTGATGTACAAATTAGATCCGGTTGTATCAACTCGGCTCAACAACAGTTCAACAATGAACTGCAATCACGTTAACAAGCAAATTGTACCAAACTCAAACAAGACTGAACCATAGATCAAAATTCGGTTCACCTGAACGCATCATTATGATCCGTTCAAGCGTGGTTCTGGTTTACTCTTTGAATGTGCAACATAACCTAGCTTTTTCTGTTATTTGCGTTATTTTTGTTTATGTACGGAAAATCAATATGTTGTCAAGCTTATTAGCAAACATACATGTGCAATATTAGCAGAACTAACGGATGATGAAGAATTTTTGGGGCTAATTAATCTGGTCAAAAATCCTAGACTTCCTCAAACTTACCGAGAAAGGCCAAACCATTTTGGAATCGGTACCCTTGCATTCTATCTTATTATGGTACTTTTAAATTGTGGCCAGCAAAATATTTTCCTCTTTTATGAAAAAGTTAGTTGATCTAACAAACTTTCTCATTGTTTTGAAGCTTTTTCGTTTATTTTGAGTCATAACGTTAAACAATTTTCGTACACGATACACGAGAGCAAAATTCAAAACATATTGTCATTTTCATCTTCTTTTTTTCCAAAATCGCATAAAACACCATAGTATCAGATGATATTAGGAACTCTACATTTCATGGTAGGCAACCCAACCTGATCGTGAGGCTACTTGAACCGAATCTGAAGTAATTTCTTTGAACGACGTCCACTGTTGACTCAGTTCATCTGAACTGTCTTTGATCTGAAATTGGTACGACTGGGCCTTGGTGTTGGGCATGTGTTAGTGCAGTGTCGTTTTTTTTAAATGAAACGTAAGATGTGACATTGACATTGACGTTTATAAGGAGATGTTAATATGAATATGTGATATAATAGAATTAACTCTGTACCACTGCTAATAGCTCAAGGTGGTTGAGGCAGTTTATTTCTAAATAAAAAAAATAACATTGGAAATTTGATAAAAAATGTATGGCAACACACACAAATGAATTACTTAGAAATAGTGTTCAATTGTTTTATGACAAAACCCAGTCTTTCAATGGTTACGTTATTACGCTCACAAAGATGGCGTAAAGAATGAAAACACATCTTACGAAGCTGCCATTTTCAAATCAAAATCGACGGATCACCTTAAATCAATTTGTAGTGTTATTTTTATAATTTGTTCATTTCAAACTAATGTTGAATTAATAACTTATAAATCACCCTGTACATCTATTATTTGCAGATATATAAATTGGTGGGCGATGTTTATACATATTATAAACTGGTAGTGAACACTTTCTAATAACCAGCCGCAGTATGTTCTAGTGATTATGGTTCATTTAATAACAATAATTTATATCTCGTTATAATTTATCGACTATTGTACTTGGGACATTCCACAGATTCATGTCTACTGGTTAAATAAATCGATATATAGATATTGGAAACCCTTTTTTGTAATTTATTGATTCGTTTTTATTTATGAGATTTCTCTTTTAACCAAATCAAAGTACGTTGTCTTAAATGCCTACATTGAATTTACCTAAAAACCGAAGGCTGGGCTTAAGAGAATGACAATGGCAGGAGCGGCGGTACGACGGATTCCCCGGTGCAACCCCGCCTCTCCATGGGTGACAACTTTCACGTCCTACAGCCCACGCCGCCTCCGATATCTCCGATCTAGTTATTCGGGGATGACGAGGCACTTTTTTTGTAAATGTGAGGCTAATCTTGGGCGATGAGAACTATACAATACAATACGTCTGATTTCAAAATTGATGTAAATTTATTAATTAATTGTTAAATATTTGAATACAAGAGGACTACTATACAGAGTATCCATTCTAGTTTTTCTTACGAAAAGTTTGGAGATGTCTAGATGTGACATTGATTTTCATACAATGTGGGATGTGTGGTTCTGTGGCTGTGCCGAAAATTTTTGGAATTGATCTTGAAATGATCTTCAAGAGCGCTTAAGGCACCTATGCAGTCTCAATTCTAGCTTAGAGTTGACCTCTATGGAATCAAGTGCATTCAGTGCAGCTTGGCTGTCAGTCAATATGCATGTCATTTATTATTTTTCCAGGTCCATGTCTACCATCCGCAGTAGTTTGTTTCGGAACCATCGGTGAAACAGATGTTTTCTCCAGAATTACCTGGGTGCATCACCTATTCATTATATGAGATGATAATATTCACTCGCTCAGTGAAAATGTTCTTCGGTGTCATGCTATCCAAGCATTTGATATATGGGTTCATCTAATATTGTCCCAGTGGTATCAGTTTGTCCTTCTTGAACATTGTTCAGCCTAGGAATTATCATCATCGCCTCAAATCTTACCAAGAGGTTTGAAGGAAGGAGGCCAATAAGAATTTCCATGGAGGAGAGCTAGTCTTTGGATTGCAGTTGATATTTTCTCTACAGAAGACACTTATGTGCTTCTCCACCAAACTATCGTTCCATGAGTGATTGTTAGCCTTATCACAGCTATGCAAAGTCAAATTCTTTTGCATTGTCAGAAAAACCTAGCTGCCTGGTAGTAATTTTATTCAGGTGTGTCCTCCATTTCAGTTTAAAATCAATGGTCACTTCCAGTTTTTCTTCGAACAGTACTCTACCTTGTTGGAGAGCTCTTCTTTACCTAAAAGCAGCTAGTTTTATTTTGTATTAAGTAATAGGTCATCTATAAGGCACCAGTCCTCCACAAATCATAGTGCTTTCTGAAGGACATTTATCACTGTCTCCGGAAATTTCCCATCAATGACAATGAAGAAAATTGAACAATAAACCCCTGTTGATCTGTGATTTCAAAAAAAAATTGGTGTCCAAGAGTAATTTTCCAAATAAATCTTAAGGTGGGTAACAAAAAATCCATACTATTTGGAATAATGTTTCTTTTCGACAGTGTTGATGATTGATTTAAAAATAATTTAAGAGTAACCCTCAATGTACCGGGTGTCCCAATAAGAATGGCTCTCGGCCACATCTCGGGAACCGTTTATAGTACAGCTTCGAAAAAAAAAATTTATAACAAAAGTGACATCGAGAAACGCCTGAAAATTATTTTTAGAATTGTAGGTCCACCGCTAGAGGGCGTATTTGACAGTTGAAATTTTAAAATGCAAAATTTTTCAAAATTCACTCAATTAAAGAGCATATTAAATATTATAATCAGATTCCTCGACAAATTCTGCATATTTTTAATAGGACAAGTTCAAGTCTATCTCTTCAAATAAGTGGTGGGGAAGAGTGGGAACCTTGTTACGAAAAAACGCCAGTAATTTGGGTTCTGCTTTACCGATTTCAATGAACTTGATGGTGTTTGAAAGAGCTTTTGTTGAACAATCGAAAATTTGTAAATATGAAGCAGTCTGATCAATAACATAATTGCTAGAGGGCGCTGTTGTATTAATTTTAAATATTGTGTTTTCTCGTAACAATTTTAAATTGAAGCATACAAATTGAAGTATGTCTTTGAAAAGTAGACTGAATTAGCAACATAACACTGCAAACCGCAAGGCGATATCTCTTTCCTATCCTGAGATATCGTAAGAAACAGGTAAATGGAGGGAATTGATCTTTCAACGTCTAGAAGGCTGGTGAAGTAAGTTACATTTTTTCAATTATATAAGAATTTTATATTTGTCTCCAAGCGATTTGTTAGTAAATCAAAAGCAAAAAATATCAATAAAAACCGATATTTGCCCAGCAACAACAAATACAGTTTAGGATATACATTACGATTTAGGTCGCGTTGTATCAAACACCTAAACTCGGTTTAATGATAACTGATGTTTTTCGTTTGTCCAGTAGGTAGCTACTTATATGTTTCTCATTCCTATCATACCAAAAATATCATTAAATCAAAGTTAAAATGTGAAAACATGACTAATGTATTTGCCGCCATTTTATGTCCAGTTTCAATAAAACGCCAAACTTTTTAATGAAATTATCTTATTATGTGTCAATATATTTTTAACTAACAACATGATAATTACCTAAGTGAGGAAAGTAAAGTAGAAATGTACCAATAATAAAAAAAATGAGAAACCTGGCGAAAAAAAATCGAAATAACATTACGAGAGTTAATGCATTTAAAGTAATTTTTCGTTTACTAATAACGAAGCCTTCAATATTTTGGATTGTAACCATATCAAATGGTTCTACACCAAAGTTTAAGCGCTCAAGCTTTCGATACCAGGCTGGATTTTTGCAACTAGCTCTCACATATAATACTTACACGACATTGAAGCTGCTGGTTTCTCTACCCGTGAGCGATTGATTACATGCATTGAGAATGATGGACGACATTTCGAACATATAGGCGGCACTAATTACGTACATAGCTATTTATTAAAGGTTTCAATTATTCGATGTCTCACATTGTTTTAAAATTCGTTCTCATTGTTAGTAGCGACAGCATTACATTTAGGTAATATAGTGGCAACCATAACATTAGTATGATAACAGTTTAAATCACTGCAGACCGATGAAAAATCTTTTAATTCAGGCTAAATTTAATAATTTCTGTCAACGCGAACCAGCCTTCTAGACGTTGGATGAACAAAACCCGCCATTTAGCTGTTTCTTACGATATCTCAGGATAGGAAAGAGATATCGCCTCGCGATATCTCTTTATATTTATATTTGAAAAAAATAAAACAGCGCCCTCTAGCATTCATGTTATTGATCAGATTGCTTCATATTTACAAATTTTCTATTGTTCAACAGAAGCTCTTCCAAACAACATCAAGTTTATTGAAATCGGTCAAGCAGAACCGGAATTACAGGCGTTTTTTCGTAACAATGTTCCCACTCTCCCGCCCTCCCTTATTTGAAGAGATAGGCTGAAACTTATAAAATCAAATCCACGCTGAATTCCCTGAAGAATGCGATAATCATAGTTCAAATGCATCTTAAAAAGGCAAAGTTTGTGAATTATTCATTTTATAATTTTTGGTATTTAATTACGCCTTCTGGCGGTGGACCTACAACAATGTAAATAATTTCCAGCTTTTTCTCGAGGTCACTTTTGACATAATTTTTTTTCCCGAAGCTGTACTATAAACGGTTCCAGAGATATGGCCGAGAGCCATTCTTATTGGGACACCCGGTACAATCAAAAATAATCCCATATAGTTGAATATAGTACCTTTCGAGCTCCCTCTCCACAAATGAAAATAAATGGAAAAAATTGCTTCGATTTTCAAATTGAAAATGGAAAGCTGAATTTGGCTGTCTTAACGAATTATAATTCTTTCTGTTAATTTTTGTGCCATTATTATTATTTCTTGAATAAAATAATATTTTTTTTCTCCGATCGTGGGAGAAGTGACACTATTTGGACCTGTTTTCTATGCACAAAGCTCAACATTCCAGAATAGTGGGCAGTTGCTAAGCAATTAGAAAATAACAGTGCGGTAATACTCTTACCGCACTGCTTTAGCGTGCGGTAATGTTACAAATGGATTATTACAATAAAATGGAACAAATTATGGTTTTAATTTTCATATGGACAAAGTTGTTATAAAATAAATAAAAGAAACATCTGATTTATAACGATATTCTTAAACACAAATTAATTGTTGTTAATATTTACATTTGTTGTACAGTTTGTACAATTTGTAAATTGTACTGGAGGGCAACAAGAATTTGTATACGTTGAAGCTGCATTGCTAATTGTTTGGTTTATCTCGTTTCGATTATTTTCTTTTGAAGTCGAGGCAGGGGTGTTGAATATTTTTTTAGCCACTTCTACTTTATTATTAAGTGATTCGTCAATATATTCGATCGTAGTAAAATTATTTTACTTTTGTCATAACAAAAGTAATTTCCATGGTTACCACTTCTATATATCAATATAATATTATAGAGAAACCTTTCTAAACTTACTTGATTCCATCTTGAATGAAATATTTTTTAATTAATTTTTTAAATGTAAATCAACGATCGGAGAAAAAATAGTATGTATAATTCGTGGGAAAACCATATTTCCAAACTCCTATGTTACCGGACTCATCGCTACCCTCCTCGTCTGGTAGTAGTTTTGGGAATATTTGGAATGACTGGACTAAAACATTTTTATTATTTCTCGTTAATTGATTGGCAAATTAGATCACAATATTTTTTTATATTTTCAATTCAACCGGTGGGTAGCATTCCAGCTACCGCTATCAAGAATAATCACCTAAGCTCAAATTCAAATTCTAGTCACCACCTGAACGCTAAATAAAAAACTCGACAACTCGGCGATCAATAATATTTTGTAGCTTACACCAGAAATCTGTTTACAAATTTTCAAGGACCATTCACTGTAGATCACATTCCTGATGAAATATGAAACAAAATATTTGTTGTATCACATTCAAAAAACACTATAGTCTACTAGAAATTGAATCCAATGAAGTGCACGCTCCAGGAACTAATTTCCGCCGAGACGAGAAAGATATTTTTCCGCAAATCGCTAGGAAATTATTTTGACATTCCTGTCAAAATTTCTTGAAGAAAAAGTCAGGACTTCCTTACTGTAAGGAAATGATATTTCCGTACAGTTGTTAGTGTTCTACATAAATGATTGAAAACACATTGCTTATAAGGAATTAATTTATATTTTGAAAACATCAAGTCATTGCTGAATACATTTTTAAGATCAATTTGTTATATTTACAGTAATTTGACAGTTAGTACAATTATTGAACATTGGAGGAACACTCTTAGAACTATGAGAAACATTTTGGACAACATGCAGGGTGGTAGGGTCATTTTGTTGAATATTTTGTACTGTGAAAATTTTATTTGCCACCTCAACCTTATTGTTAAGCGATTCTTCGATATATCCTTCAGCAACGTTTGATGACTTACATCCGCCATGCCTCTTTAAACTAGTTATGTCGGCACCAGAGTCAACCAATATTGTTGCAGAAGACCGACGAAAGCAGTGACCAGTATATTCTGTCGGATTTACCAAGTTCAAATAAGTAGCAACTATTTTGGGCATTTTTCTAAATTGATGAATTCCTACCACTTGTCTACAACCCTTTCCGCTTTGATATTTAAAGAAAAATCGGTCACTGTTCATATTTTCTGGTCTTAACGAAACATACTTTCGATAAACATTCAAGTAGATCTGATTAATTACAAATGATCTTGGTTTGTTGGTTTTCGAATCAGGTATGCTGATTAAAAGCTTAGATTCTAAGTCTTCTATATCGTGTACAGTCATTCGGACTAACTCATCCATTCTACAGGCCCCAGAAATACCAAATATTACAGCCACCTAAAAAATAAATAAAGCTTTAATCCAAATAGAATTTAAAACCTTGTAAATTACCTTAATCATTAAATTTTCTTTATCTGGAGCTTCCTGGATAAATTTTTCAATTTCTTCCTTCGTTAAAATCTTAGATTTCTTTGCCATATAACCTTGAGCTTGCCGTTTCAAAAAAGAACGAAGTTTTGAGTATGTAGATATATCTACATTGTGTTTAAGTGCAAGGGTTGACTTCAGCATTGAATAATTGGCCCATAATGTTGAAGATTTCATCTTTAAACAAAGGTCTAGGAAGTATGCCATTACAACATTTTCTGAGAAAGAACTCGTATTTTTACTCATGCGATAATCCATAAAGCGTCTGTATGCATTTTCGTACTTTTCTCTTGATTTCTTTGGCAATAATTCTAATGAAGCAGTATTTACTGCCTCATCCAGCTCTGGAGGAGTCCCAGGAATGGAAATTCCATCATCACTTATCATTTTACTTTCGAGAACACCAGCAATTAAATTTATAAGCGTCAAGTTTGACAATTCAACCTCAATACGTTTCCATAGTAACCCAAGTAATTTTATTAGGAATTTCAAAGCACCATTTATTTGGGAATAAAATTATCGCGTTTTTTTTAAATCAATCAATATCTGTCGAATTTTAAACGATTTGCGGTAAAATAGTATGTTTACCTCGTAGGAAAAGCCACATTCCTGGACTCAGTGTTGCTAAGTCTCGGCTTGCGCCTCGACTTAGCAATCTTCACAGTCGTCCAGGAATGTTAAGCTTTTCCTACCCGGTAAACAATGTACTATTTTCTTCAAAATCAAGCTCCGAGACGATAAGAGAGTACCCTATCTGGTCGAGAAATTCTCGTCTTTCTCATTCTCTCTCGAGGTGAAAACGTCACTTCTTTTAGCTTTTTAAAATCTTTTGGAATTCCTCTTTGCAAAAATATATAAAATATGTATTTGAACCATCGATTCTCCAGTTATTTGACTGTAAACAGTTTCGTCAATTTACCCGTACCGGACCATTCGATAGGTTATTATTATGATATTTTTGATCATTTGCAATCAATTAACTAGAAAACTGTCGGTCCAAATATGGACATTGAACATTATATATATTTTTCTGAAAACAGAATTTTTAAAATCTCACAATAGACATGCAGTTGCATACATGCAGTTTTGAGATTAGGACAATAAAAATGTCTGTGTGAAGCACGAAAAAGTTGCTGTATCTCGTGCAATAAAGTTTGTGAAGGGTTTATAAGGAAGACCCCTATAAAAAATACCATTTTAAATGGATATAATATGTTTATATATTTTAGAAGCTTTTTAGAATCTTATTATACAGGGTGGCTATTATTTAATTGATCACCAAATATTGGTATCTGCTAAACGCTAATTCCTACAATGTGGATTATGTGCCACTTTTAAGGATTTTTTTTTCAAATTAAGATTCAATAACCACGTTGTAGAATTGTTTTCACTTTCTGAGATACAGGGTGGTTCGATAAAAACTTCTAAAATTAATTCCTACTATCAGAAACGGTTTCATGGAGATAAGCGTTTGTTGTTACTTATTTCTAATATGATTATTTTTAATTTGTGATTTTATGTATTGAAGTGTGAATTGATTATCAACAATTCCAATGATAAATCATAAGAAAACCTGGATAAAAAATAATGATACTATCCCGATAACGCAGGTAATTGATTATTGGAAATTTCTCTCCTCTAACATCAGTAACCAAAGTTCACTGCATTCGGCTGAAATACACATTTATCCGCATTTAGTTGCATTTATAAAGGAAAAAATTAGGTCTGTCTAGTTTTCGAATTTTTTGTTAGTGTCAAATTCAATTTCCCAAATAGATAACTAAAATACAATGGGTACAATGGGTCACATGTGGCCTAAGTGCTGTGAGCCTACACACTCACCCTCCCTACTCTACAGATACAGATACAGATAACTAAAATAATATATAATAATGAATACAACACAAGAAAAGGATCGTCTGTATGTGCATTACTTATTTTTGTCTCTAATTTTTTGGGAATCAAATCACAATATTTTGTTTTTACATATGAATACGTACAGTAAAAATAATAAACTGAAGAAAATGACAATGTTGAGGTCAAAAAAATTAGTCACATAATCAATTTTCCACCAAATTAAACCAAGAAAAAATAAAATAAATCAGAAACCATAATTTACAAAAACTAAATGTCAACTCACACAGCCATTGATGAAATATATTTTCATTATTTAAATTTCTTACCTTTAACAGTTGTATAAATGCTGGCTGGTGGTTATCGTACCGAACAAATACCAAATATTTATTATAAAGTGTGTAATTTTTTTAAAAGGAAAACAACTCGAAAATTATACGTTTTTATTTACGACCAAACAAATTATAAATTAAGTAATTGTCATAAACGATATTTATTAATTTTATAATTTGTCATAATGTTTTTACGGAGTCGTCGACGTATTAAAATTTGTAAATGTAAAATGCAATAAAAGAAACAGCAGGTGAGTAATACCCATGATCATTTACTCAATTTTATTGCTCAACTGAATCAAAAAAATTAATTTTTCAAAAAAATTCACCATAAACTTAGAATCTTGCGGGATAATTTTACTACCGAAGGCGTTATATTAGATACGTGTGATAAAGTGGAAAATATAAGAGATGGAGGTCTAGTTTTGAAATATTTCACTAGGCAAATTTCCCATATTTCGATTGACTTAGATCAATCCAAATTTTGAACTTATTTCATGTGTGAAATAAAATTCGAATTCGAAAAAATTTCACCAATTCAATTCGAATACTGTTTAGCTGTCGAAACGCTTATTTCACTTGCGAAATTTTGATTTATTTGGGGTTAGAATCATCAAACAATGTCGCTCTCTTCTTATCGTGTTAACGTACAACGTTTTATCTAATTCCGCGCTTTTATAATATTTCATAAAATCATCAATTACAATGGTAATATTAAAGTGGATTCAAATGGTTTTAGAAGTATTGTTACTATGAAGTATTCACCCAGAAAATTGACTTACTTTGAATAACTGTGCGCGTAATAATGTTTTTTTATTGGTGAACCATTTTACCTATTTAAAGCACACCTCACCGTGTTTCAATCGAACTTTAAAAAACGCGCGTGTTTTAAAGTTACCGTGGCAACATCAACAACTCGAGAAACGAAGTCTAAATCTATGGTCTAAATCATGTCTAAATAACAATTTTTTTATTATTGATCTGACAGGAGTAGATTGTAACGTCAAAACTTTCATTCGAACAATATTTAACAATGTCAAATTTATAAATTAAAATGGAAAGTGCCGTTGGTATTGTTTGAAATATTAATATTTCGATTTTTCAAATCTTAGGAAATGGTATTTAAATCATACTATTGACATTCACAGAACTCAATAAGGTTCAACTTCCATCGAAATACAAATTAGTTTGTTTTTCTCATTTCCATGACAACGCAAGGTATACATCACATCACGAATTCAACCATTTGACAATCAGTTCTTATTTCCATCTATGATTTCCATTTCTTGTTGTTGTAGTACTACTACCTTACTACTACTAAATGTGCAGGCGAGCCTTGTCCTGGACAACTCAAGCCAAGGTTCCGACACTGAGGCCACTGTTGTTGTAGTAGTTATAGACCAGTATTTATAATTTCAAAGTGCACCAATAAAAGAAAAATAGCGTAAAGTATTCGTGGATAACTGACTTTAGAACACTTGCTTTATTTCGAGCACTCCGGCTTCGCTGTCGTTTTCGAAAAATCGTTTTCCGGCTTCGCCGTCGTGCTAGAAAAATCACGCGTGTTTTAAAGACGTTAATATCTACTTATACTTCAATATACTATTTTTTCAATGTTTATAAATCTCAAAATACTATTAAATTAAAATGATGGGGTAATTGTCAGTTTTAATAATGAAATCATTGTCAGTTTTGACAGTACCTACCTAATTCATAAATTATTCTTTGAAACTCATGTAGTATCTCTATGCTGAAACTCAAACAGTTACGTAAAGTTTTTACATAACCACTTTTCATAACTGAATATGAAGGTTATGAAAAATGTCACATTTGATAGCGGAATTAGATAAAACATATCAAATGCCTTTTATATGATAATACACTATCCGTTTTTCACCATTTTTGTCAAAAATTACTGTACTTGCATGCTCTATTGCTTGTCCTGTAAGCCGATTGAAACGAGCGTCATTTTTTTCTCAGCTATGCTATATTTTGAAAGAAGCTATTTTCTCCAACTTTCAGGTACGCGCCGTAATTTCTCATAGATAGTCTTGTTTTGCTAAAATTTGCATTTTAACATCGAAAAACCGCGATTTCTACCTCTTCAATCCTCATATTTCACCATTTAGAACCTAGATAGGACATTTGTTACACATTTTTTCACATTTCCCGCCAAAAATAAGTTTGTTTTCTCGTCCGACAGTTACACTTATACCAAACGGAACGTAGAGAAGTATATTCGTAAATACACTGACTGATATTTTATGAAAATTTAATAAATTCCAGTTTCAGTATTTTCTCGTATAGCTAAATAGTACTTTCACATTCCTTTGTCGCCCTGTACTAGTTTTTCACAGTTTCAATTATTTCGCGAACAAGTGACAAACGATTTGAATTTTTCAAATTCCTAACGTGTTCTCAACGTATACTAATGGTGTTATATTTCCATCTAGACCACATTAATGCTTTCAAGTATCGATTTAAAATTCACTTACATATGTATAATCGATCGATCGATCGTTCTACTTGTTGAATTGTAGGAGTTACTGATTGTATTTACTTCAAGAATTTGGTTTTATGAATGCTTTGATGTTTGAATGATTCCACTTTGACGATTTTTGAAATGAAAATCAAGCTGTTATCGTGTCAATTTTCCCCCAGTAGATTGGTCTTTTGGGATTACTCTGCTAACATTTCAGTTCAAGTCAGTTCAGTTTTTACAAGAGTTTTTATGTTGGAGATGCGTTTTGTTTTCACGATTTCTGGTTAATAGAATGATTTTTATCATTTTTAGTAGAAATATAAGAAGGGAGGATGTGGATATATCTGGTGATTTGAACTTTTCTCAGTAATTTTTTTTGCATACATATGTAACTAAATATAAAATAGATATTTCCAAGTATTGAGAGAATTATCCCAGTGGATTGATCCGTTTACACACACACGTGCGTCGTACTAAGTCCGTCTGTCCCAGGATGCACCCTTCAAAGAGCGAAGCATCCTCGGAAGAACCTTCCATCCACCCCCTATCCAATATGACCTAATCGTCGTCGTTCGCGACCCTTGCCAAAATGGCTTTTGGATGGGGTCAAGCTGTCTTCTTCTTCTTTAGCTGTGCAATTGCAGTGGTTATTTCTTCAGCTGTCTCCCCCTTGAACAAATCCTTAGCCGACGAACTGCGACTAAAGACGACCTTAAAGAGTGGATCAAATTGTTTTTCCTGGCCTAGTTGGAATCCCGACTTATCATTCTATGGATTTGCAGGTCTTTCTCACAGGTGGGTCTTCTTGAGAGGATCTATGGGTGTCTTCATGAGCTAACAGCCTTGTAACCTGTTCGAGAATCTATTGTTTCTTCGGGGTGGTCGTCGTCTTCTTGGATGTCACTTGGGCGTAACTCACTCCTTGCTTCGTTTCTTTTGGGGTGGTTTCCTCGTTGTTCTGTTATTTGGGCATGTCTGTTCTCTCTGACAGTTTGCGCAGGTGGCTGGCTTGTCCCTTGGTTTTGTGCACTAACTGGAGCGGTGTGGTCCTCCGCAATTGACACACTTGGTGCTCACTCTGCATGTTGTCTGTTCATGGCAGCTATAGCACTGCGCCGGATCATTTCCTCTCTTCTGTTCTTCCCATATTATCCTCACTTGGTGAATATTTTTCCTATTTTTTTTTCTTCCACTTCTAGCTTTACTATATAGATAGACAGTGGTCTTCTTTCAGCAATTTTCCCGATTCGGACTCCTTCCTTTTCAATTCCTTCTTTTAGCTCGTTGACTCTTCGCTGCTTGTCAATCCTTTTTTGATGACAATCCTTCCTTTTTTTTACATGGTGTGAGAGAGTACCACTTCACTTCCTTTCTCTCTACATTCAGGTACCCTGTCAGGCTCCTGTACTCTTCAGAGTCTTTGCAGGTCTTTTACGGATGGTGAATGAACATCGTCTTTATCACTAGACGGTATATGTCTTTCCTTGCAGAGCCCCAATAGTGGGTGCTCCATGGGATGACGGATGGAGGTCGCCGTGTCGTCTTATTGTTTTCTTGGATGGCTTCGTTCATTCATTCGTCGGCTTCCTTTCTTTTAGTACAGAGGTTGAAGAATTTTATGGTATTGCTTACGTAACTCCAATATAAGTATCGAGTGGCTCCACTAATTCATTAGAGTTGGCAACAGTGAAACGTCTATAAACACTCTGTGGATGGCATACTATCAATCATCAACATTTTATTAAAAATTCAATTTTTTTGCAACAGCTCCATCCTCCACCTTTTTCTACAGCTAAAAGGTCTCGTCCAGAATATGCTAGCATAGTGACTGAAGACCTCCTAAAGCAGTGTCCTGTAAAAGCTGTTGGTTTGGGCATATTTATATAAGTGGCTTTTCCTTTTTTCTCTTATTTTTTGTGAACCATACCACATTAAAAATTTTTATTTTTTATTCCTACGTTTCGGTAGCATTCTAGCTACCGTTGTCAAGATTAACTAGTAATAAAATAATTTTTAGTCCCTATCTGATACAACGAAAAAAATATGACATGTTTTGGTTTCGTTTTTGTTAGTATAGATCTTCAAAAAATTGCATATATCAGATATCTTATGAATGCGACAAATTCTATTTAGGTGAAACAACTAGACCATTGGAAGTCCGAATAAGTGAACATAAAAAATATATCAAAGATAGGGAGTTCTTTAAGTCAGGTATTTGTAAACATGCTCGGGAAGAGGGGCATAAAATTCAATGGGATTCGACAAAAATAATATTGAAGGAGCCCAATAATAAAAGACGAAAAATCAAAGAAAGTGCTTTAATACAACTAAATGCAGACAAATGTGAAGCTAGGATTTCAGCCGAATGTAGTCAAATTTGGTTACCAATGTTAGAAAGAGAAATTTCCAATAATCAATTACCTGCGTTATCAGGATAGCATCATAAGTTTTTATTCAGGTTTTCTTATGATTTATCATTGGAATAGTTGTTAATCGATACACACTTCAATACACAAAATCACCTAACTGAGTTATACGTATTTTGGAAACAAAAATAATCATATACAAAAAAGTAACAACAAACGCGTTTTATTAACAACATTTCCAAAATAAGCGAAAAAAAGCGCTATCTCAATAAAAACCGTTCCTGGAACGTGCACTTCACTGAATTCCATTTCTAGTAGACTATTTTATCTTTGGAATGTCATAAAATAAAATATTTTCTTCCACACTTTACCAGAGATGTGATGCACTATGAATGGACCTTAATAAAGTTTGACAACAAAGTTTTGTAGTCTTAAACTTCAAAATATTATTGCACTTCACTGAATTTCATTTCTAGTAGACTATTTTATCTTTGGAATGTCATGAAATAAAATATTTTCCTACGACCACATAGGAAAGTGACATATATCGCACTGAATAGTTCTATGGAAAGTGACCTTTATTCATACGCGTACGGAAAAAAATATTATCCGTACGTGTGCGGATAAAAAAGCTGTCAAATTGAATGTTGAAATGCTAGTCTTTTTACTCCGCAAATTAATTTGTATATGTGAAATGCTTATTTCCTAAGTTGATTTGTCCATATAATAATATAATATAATCTATTTATTTCATTTAAAATAAAATAAAAAAAATAAATACCGAGCCCGGACTCGAACCACCCTACTGCTTGTCAAAAATCGAGCCCACGGATGCCTAGACCGCTCGGCCATCCCACTGTTGTAGCTTATGGTTCTTGTCTAAGATACTAATAAACGCTAAAAAAATATACACAACAGTTTATTTATTCTCCAAAATAAAATGTGTTTATATCGACATTTATTGGACTTTCATGTTATTAAAACAATAAATATCCGTTTTCAATTATTTGAACAATGAATCCTTAAAATAGCTAGTTAATACTTTCAATCTCCAACAGGTAGGCAACAAGTTAAATATTAATTCTAACTTTTTTATAAAGGTACTTTTTTCCATTGCATAAAAATCACAATTTTCTGGGCCAATTTCAAAGGTAAGTAATCAAAACCATATAAAGTATTTACAAATACACATATGTAAAACCTCTCACATCTACATAAAAAAGCAAGATTATACATGCCTAATTTGGTAAAAGTATATCGCGTGGTCGTAGGAAAAATAGTGTACATAACTTGTGCGAAAGTGATTTTTCACACTCGTGGGATTGTCTCACTCGGCTGCGCTCGTGAGACAATACTTCCCACTCGTGTGAAAAATGTCACTTTCCGCACACGTTACGTAATATACTATTTCTTTCACATTTTACCAGAGATGTGATGTACTATGAATGGACCTTAATAAAATTTGACAACAAAGTTTGGTAGTCTTAAACTTCAAAATATTATTGATTGTCTAGTTGTCATATTTTTTTTCGTAGTATCAGATAGGGACCAAAAATTATTCCATCACTAGTTAATCTTGACAACGGTAGATGGTACGCTACCGAAATGTCGAAATAAAAAAATAAAAAACATTATTGTGGTTCGATTCCCAAAAAATAAGAGAAAAAATAATAAGTAATGCCACAAGGAACTTACAGAAGATATAAGGTGCATTAACACAGCATTTTGTCGAAAGTTTTTATCCCTACAGGCTGTTTAGAAAATTTGCCATTTGTGTTGTATTTTCAAAAAAACCTTATAATTTATATTTTAAGGTCTAATTTTTTCACATAAAATAAATAATCCACTGAATAATTAATAGGATTTGAAATGAGTTCCATTCATCAGTTTGGTTTCCGATACTTTGATTACATACACTGTTTGTTCATCTTACACATCGTTAATTGCCATTTCACATAATTCTTCTCGGTGACAATCCCCCAAAATTGCAATAATTATAAAAGCAATCTAAGAAACAGAATATTTTTAATCAGTCAAATCGTTAAACATTAGGAAATATCCTGACGTAAAAAGTGGAAAATATAAAAGTTTTAGGTGTGGTGTGCTGCCTAACTACTTAATAAACTTGAAATGTTGATGGATATTGGATATATTTCGCTATTTGTCATTTTCACCGTTTCTCTTAACCAATTTATATGAATGTCGTTTTTATGTGTACTTAATACTGTAAGACAATAATGGGTTTCATTTAAATATTTAATACAACAGGATATTACAGAAATACTATACCGCAAGGTGTGTATATAGAAACTAAGTGTAATAATTCTTTGGTGGAATTCTTGGTATTTGCTTTTAGCTTCGGTGTTCTGTAGTATATATAATAATTATCAAGTTGAATGTCCAAAAATAAACTAATTATCCCCGATTATTTGGTATGAAAATTTTTCTGAATATCACTAATTTTTTGTCCAATTCGTGATAATTTGATACCTTGTAATTATAACATCAAAACAAAAACACAAAAAAAAGAATACCTTCAAAGCCAGAAGCAACGTGGTCTCTATTCATAAATAAAATTTTATTGCGTGGGAACCTGAAAGTCTAAAAAACTAGCACCCAACTCTGAGAAATTAACTCATGCTAGCATGTATTCAAATTAAATATTTCTCGGTATTTTGTAGTCGTAGAAAGCTGTCCTCTGTAAAAACTATACGTTCTTTATTACAGAAAAACTCTAGTTAACTCAATTACTTCAAATTTTAGTAAATATGAACAGAGGAGAAATTTTCCTACTCTTTTCATCCATTTTCATGCTCAATTAATTGCTTTTTCTACTTCCATATTGTGATATTTCTGAAAATACAGGAGCTGTACCTCAACATAATCAAAAAAAGGTAGAAAGTGTCGCGGGACACACGGTAGGAGCTTTAGTTCCTTTTAAGCAAACATTTTTTGAATCAATATATTAATATAAGAATTTATTTTACTCTGGATGAAACTTCATTTAACAAAAATATACAGTAGTATTAATTATTAATAAAAATAAAAATCTTATCATTAAGTTGATTGGCACAATAGTTATTCATGATACAAGTGCGTGAAGTTATACTTTTGCACACGAGTTGCAAAAATGCCAAAATATTATATGAAATAATCCGTATAAATTAACTACAAATACTTAAAACAGAATAAAATGGGTATTTAAGGGGACCTCAGATTTTATAAGATTATTTAAAACATCTGACATATTATAGATAAAAAATTTGCATATTCCTCGGTGGTCGAGTAGTAAGCAAACCAGACTCTCACGCGGTAGACTCGGGTCCGATTTCCCGTGAAAAAGTTTTTTTTTTAATTGTTAATTTTATTTTTAAATAATTATTCTGCTCGATATTAATAACAACAGGTAGACGTTTGAAATATTTAGCAGAATATTCATTATTATAGATAATGGTACGGAACCCTTCATGAGGGAGTCCGACTGGCAACATCTACTTATAACATCATCCTATATTTGAAAAGGGAAACTGTAGCATTATACAAATTGGACATTCAAGAACTGTACGTTTAAGTACCACAAAAAAATTTGTGGAAACATAAAATTGAATTGTTTAATTTTTAATTTGAAGTTATATTACAGTTTATAGAAATTTTTATTTTCTAGATTTTCTCTTAAGTGGGTCGTAGAAAAAACATGCTGTTGGACTCGTGTGGATTGTCCATATCGCACTTGAACGATTGAGCACTCCGCCTACGGCGTCGTGCTCAAACTTCGTCCTCGTGCGATTTGGCCATCATATCCACACTAGTTGCAAAAACTACTATTTCTATCAAAATATGCCCTTTTACATTTGAAAACAAGCTGCCAAATGTCAAATCAATTTATCCATCCATTTTAAAGTTATCGAATTGAAACATTCAAGTTTTCAAAATTTCAACACCCTGTATTTCGAAAAGTAAATGTGCTAGTCCCCTCAATCCTCACATCATTTTGTCCAATTTTACGAGAGGAATCTACATGCAAACGTTGTAATTACCCTTAACGTTCGAGATGCTTACACCATTTTTGCGCGATCGTATTGAAATAAATTCCGAATAAAATAATTTAAATTTCTTTGAAATGAACGAAATGTCAGAAGTGACATTTATACTTCTCGATCAGTTCAAAATATATTTTGCATTTTGGTGAAATTGTTTTATTATATATTATTTATTACTTTTCTACGTCTGAACGGTAAGTAAATCACTTACCGACGTGTTAAACTTAGAAACCAATCAACACAACCTACCGTCCTGACAACCGATGCTGTAAATAAACAAAAAAGATCAATCGCGCAAAAAAATTATGGAAATAATAGTAAAAATGTATCCCAACAAATTCAAGTAGATCTCCAGCACTGCGAATACCAGCTTTGCATAGAATTTTAATGTAGCATCGGTGGTTCAGTGGTAGAATGCTCGCCTTCTTCTTCTTCAAAAACTGCTGACATTTTATGGCTATCAAGACACTCGTATTTATTCCGGTAGTATATAAGAAGATTTTGCAGCGATATTATGTCTGACGATTGTATGTACTTATATAGGTATATTGGGTTGACATTCACTGGGACCTAGAAGATTGAAGAAGATTGTACCCCTTACTTCTAAATAGCTCTGGGGAAAGTCTCAGAGACTAGTATCTTCTTTAGACTAAATTCCCAGAGGAATTTCAGGACGTCTGAACGCTTTAGTTTAGCCAAGTATCCCTCTTCTATCCAGTAGTCTCCTAGGACTCTGATTTCAGGATCCCATTCAGGCGACAAGTTTTACTTTGATTTAGCAATCATTTAATCTCAACAGTTTTAGTCATCCAGAAGTATCATTGATTGTCTAAGCTATGCTAATCATTTCAATGGTCAGATTTTTGGCCATTTTTCCAATATTACATTGCAGCTGATACCGCAAAAGGGTTCCATCCTCGAAAATGATGTTTTAGATCCCTCTCTCTGTTAGATCATCTGCTATTTCATTTCCCTTTATTCCTGTGTGCCTGGGAAACCACAGTAAGGAGACTATATTGTTCTTGCCTACCTAGTTCATCAAGTGAATCTTCGCATGATATATACTTAAGGCTTTTCTCAAGCTTTCTAAGTGTTTGGTCGATACACTCCTATCTCAGCTCCCTCTATAGCTTTTGAGCCGCCTGTGTACCATGGAATGGCAATATTTTTAAGTTTGGTAATGGTATTTGGATCCCATTCCTTCTTGTTCCTCAATGAATCTTGTAGCATGTCCCAGTAGCTCTACTACTTTACGCAACGGCTCCATAAGTGATAATTGGTCTCATTACGGCAAAGTACATCCAGCTCAGGATTTTTGAGCTACAACCTTCAGATCTCTGCACACCACTAGATCTATTTCTGCTTTGTATAAAATCTCTTTTTTCTGTTTGTTTCACAGGAGTTACCTGTCTAAAGTCAAACCTAGATATTTGACTCTGTATCCAATCATCCTAATTCCCATCAAAATCAGTGGTTTTGAGTTTTCTTTTTCAGTGAAGTAAGTTTTAATTAGCTTTATGTTGAGTCCCATTTTACTACACCAGCTATTAAAGTACAGACATTTGTGTACGATGTCACAAAGAGTTATCTCGAAATTGACCCTGTCTGTTTTGAAAATGCCATCGGCATGTCCTTGTCAGAATATTTCGAGGTCAGTCCAACCACACAGGAGTTCGTCAACTGTGAGGCTGTACATCAATGGAGATGCTACTCCCCCTTGTGGTCATCCCTTGATGGTTTGACAGATGGAGACAATGTATTCACTCGTCCTTGTCTTTGCTACTCTATTAATAATGAGGCGTCCATTAATTACGTGTGGTGTTTTCGGGGGGGAAGGGAATTAAGCTAAATCTCTCAAATCTCACTTAGTGGGGAAGGGAGGGGGTCTTGTCTCGTAATTATTTTTCTCGCAGAAAATGGTGTGAAATTACTTGAAAAATTATTTCTAGAATATAATATGGCCAAATCTGAGAATATGGTACTTCTGTGTACGAGCGACAACGGCTTAGAGTGGCTAATTCAGAACGAAGTTGAAGGAGCAGATGATTTTATTGAAAAACACTTGGATATGTTGGTTTCAGTAATCGTCACTCTCTAATAAAAGTAATAGAACAAATTTTCTTTTCTCAATAATCCATCACACTTACAGTCTAAATAGAAGTTTTGAAGAATCTCGCGTGAGATAGGGGAGGGGGGAGGGAGTTGAGAGAAATATTACGATGGCTCACCTTTTCATTTGGATGTTGTACTGTCTATACCTTGTCTATTTAATGCTCTTTTGACATCCTCCTTTGGAGTATTGGCCAAAGCTCCCTCTATATCCTGACGTTCTCCACCGTACTATTGGCTTTGAATTTTGTTTAATAATGAAATAAGAACATTGTTGTGTTACAAATAATGCCTAGAAAATTAATTTTGAATCTCCGTCTATGCATATGACAAAATTAAAAGTGAAAAATGTTGTTTTAAGTTTTACTCCGAAACCATATTATTACATTTCTTTGTGGGTAGATGACATAACTCGGGTTTTGATAAGGAAGGTCACAAGCATATGGTTCTGAGATGGCATACAAGTAAATAATGAGGTGATAAAGTAGAAAAATTGTGGGAAACGTTTCAGTTCTACAATTATAAGATAAAAATTTTGTGTTAATCTAAGAATTCCATTACAATTTGTATTTTTTCTTCGTTTCTACCTCTATTAAGCTCAAATTAACTGCATATTTATATTATACTCTTGGTTGAAGATTTGTTTGCCAATTAAATTATATTTTCATCCGGAACATGTCAAATGAAAGGGTTTCTGGTTGGTATTTCAAATATACAGGGTGATTTATGATTATTGGAATGTAGGCTAAAAATAATATAATCAATTTTCGAGAAAAACGTAATAGAACTGTTCGAAGTACCTATTTGAAGTGGATTTTAAGTAACGAATTATAAAAAACCTAATCAGAGCTTAAAACAATTGAACATAAAAAGACAAAACTCAAATAGAACTCCACGTGTCCCTCTCCGAATTCTATGTCTTTCCCGATTTCTCCGATAAAGGACTTTTGGATTATAATATATTATTATAATATTATCCTCCCATAAATAAGCAGCGTTTTGTATTTTTCTCCAGAGTTTGACTTGTGAAATAATTGTATTGATATAATCCAAGGACATCTTGAGTCCTCAATCACGAAAATACTGCATGTTACAATCAAACTCGAATCCACTTCAACACACATGAAAAGTTTCATCAAAATAAGTCCAGCAGTTTAGGATTCCACTGTGAACTTGATTGCAGCCATACCGGGACAAATTGCGAATCTAAACGATTCAGTTCCGTTTTTCTACTTTTTTCACTTATAATTACACGAGAGCCCTTTTTTGTCGAAGTAAACTTGACATTTATCAATAAGAATTTTGTTGCCTGGCAATTTAACGAAAAAAACTCTCTCTGAAAACATTACGAGTTCATAGGACGAGTTATTTTTTCTGGCAGTTTTTTGAGTTGAAAATTACCTTATGGCAACAAAATTCGTATTTTAAATGTTAAGTTTACTTCGACTCAAAAAAAGCTAGAGTGTAATGCGGTAAGACAATTTAATGAATATGTGAATCAATAAATTAAAAAATGAGATGTTAATTAGTTTGAGGAAAGTTGACATAACGTTATCCAAAATTTGTTTACAATGCTGGTTGTAGGTTCCGTTTAACGCGACTTATGGGATTTTTTAAACATAAATTAAATTGTCACTTTAATGACCATATTCTCCGCTTCAAGCTTTAGCTGCAATTAGCTAAGCCAGGCTGAAATGTAAAGCTCGGCTTAAATTATGTTATCATGCACCGTCGATAAATAAATGAGGCTTTGTCAAGCCATACAAAAATTTGGCAACAGCCTAAAAATCTTGAGATGTAAAGTCAACCTAATCTAGAAAATGTCAATTTCGTTTTCTACAAGTTTCAAAAGAACGCATTTTTTTTATTAGTATTAAAAATGAATGGGCTCGTTTACTAAAATCATTTTTAACTGTCTTAAAACAAAGAACTGAGGATAAAAATATGATTCTGAAAATTTCATGTCAATAGAATATGTCGTTCTCCTAATACAACCAATTAAACAAGCATACCGTAGCGGGGCGAAGACTATGACTGTGACGTCACCGCATATGAAAGTTAATGTGCACTAACATTACGCTTCTGACTGTAATGCGCCTCGCGTAGAATTTATTTATTTTGAATTACTTACAAAATTTTTGTGTTAATAAAATAAAATGTGTGGACCTAATTTAAAAAAAAAACTCATTAAATCTTCCAGAAGTGAACTTGCTAATGATTATGAAGTATTTAATAAAAAACGTTTATTAATTAAATTATTAAAAGTTTATTAAATTATAATTTTATACTACGTGACACATCGTTTTTGGCTGTTTTCCGGCCAGAATGATTAAAAATGTCAATATTTTCATAAATACATGCTCTCTCAAATGATATACAGGGTGATACCAGATGTTTTATTTTATTCCTGGTCTGGTGGACAAAGTTACATGTGATCTGAACAAATCATGATCTTAATAGGTTACAGTGTACTGCTTGCATAAACAAGGAGAAACTTGTTATTATTCTGTCTTGTTATGTATTTCTTTTTATTTCGGTTGTTATTCGGTAATTTTTTATAAATTTATTATTTATTATTTATAAGTATATTATATTATCATTTGTAATTTTAGGAACTATTTATAAGTACACTTTTATGTGATGTATGTATTATCTGTAATAATTTTATCAACCTTCTTATATTTACGCGAAACAAGTGGAACAGCACTTATCGCTCATTACCTTTATTCATCTTATTTTACTGTGAGATACTCCTTTATATTGTTATTTATTGAATGAAGATTATTATTATTATTATTATACGCTCAGTAAAAAATTGCAATTTTTTTAACTGCATACTGCCCAATTAAAGGAGCTTCTCCAAATGCTATTTATGATGAATGTGTAGTGGTAATTAAATCACCAATGTTAAAAATAACAAGGAAAACTCATTTTGATGGAGCAGGTAATATTGGTTCCAAATGTTTACATCAGATTCAAATGCACATGCACTTCACTGTTAAAAAAAGCGATATTTGTTAGAGCTGATCCGGACTTTGAATCAAATGAAATAATTTCCTTTAAAACATATAATATACGCCAGTTTTGTTGATGATCTACTGAAAAAGATTACCTGTATTTTGGGAAAAAGCAGTATTTAATAAAATTTAATTTGTAAAGAACTGACCCATTATTTTATTAAATAATTTTGAACATTAATAACACCACAAGCTATAAGAACAATATTATCTACTTTTTTTAATAAATTAAGATTAATAGAAGCGTGTGGTTTTCAATAACCCTATCAATATGGATTCACAACGTATTTTATAAGGTAATTTATAACGATTCTGATTGAAGAAAAATAAAATCCTAAAAATACACAAACAAAGTATGTTGACTTATCAGTTAATGTTTTGAGTCTTTTTATGCTTTTCTGCTATTCCATTTTTTTGCATCCCCATTGATAGAAATAAATGTTTTGTTAGATGTTTTAATTGTAGTACTTTTACATTCCGGAACCGCACAATATTTATAGCTTTTTTTACTCTGGCTCTGGACCATTGTGTCGAATAGTTCAAATTATTTCTGAACGTTCTTATTTCACAAACATAACACTGTTTAGAGTTTGATAAAACGTATAATAAAAAATAATGAGCATATAAGCAGGCAAAGTACTGTTACTAGCTAAGTAGTCATCTAACCGAAAACCGATCGGCGCGGTATCCGCTCTCTGAACGAGAGACTTCATATGCGATGACGTCACGCCTGAAATTCGGAGAGGAGCGCTGTTCAATGTTTATAATTTTTTTAGGCGACTAAGGAGTCTCGCTGACATCTAATTTTTCGCACAGAGCTTTAAAATGATGTGCTCTTCCTAATGGTAAAATAAAAAAAATTGTAAATGAGCCCATTCAATTGTTGATGAAAAAGTTGAGGTGAGACGGGTACCGAATTTCACAAGTACTGAAAAACTGCACTTGATGAATTTAATTGACTATAAATACGCAAAAAACGACAGGATATCTTCTACTCAAAAAAATAGGGCCTGGCAATTAATCGAGAACTGATTTAATTCATCCAGTACCGGCATATATAGAAGATACAAGAAATTTAGGTTATATAATATCAAAATATTTGGCTTAACAAGATAAGCCCTCAATTAAAGTGAGCTGAACGTACGGCGCATACCAAATGTGCCTTGAAAACAGGCTTAAGCTCTAAGCTTCGCTTAATTGCATACGGAGAATATGTGCATAGGAGATATTCGCATTGAAAGCTTACAAATTGACACCATGTATATAGACACTATCACTATCATCCAAATTGTAAAGTCTAAAATTTAATAGATAAATATTATTTTAGATTCCAGAAATATGCATTGAATTAGTATGTTCAAATTTCAAATAAAATGGTAGATAACTTGTTCTTATCGATCTATCCCGATTTTTTCTTGGATAAGTTTGAAGTTTAATTGCCACAAAGTGATATAACTGCAACTTTTTATACATTCTTTGGAATGTTATATAAACTTTATAGCACCATATCTCTTGGAAACCATACACTAAAAATATGTATTAAACGTAAACTATTTTTTAATCACTTCATTTCCGTAATACATCTCAATTTCCCCTATTTTTATCCGTAATTACAGTTTTTGTTAGGTTAAACGTTTCCTTATTTTCAAAAACTTTGTGAAACCGTGCCACCTGTCCAGTAACAATTAGCTAAGAAGGTCGAAAATGTATCACATGCTTAATAATATCCTTGTGTGTGTGTTTTTTTTTGTATTAAAAGTATGATTACTAAACCATGGTTTCATCGAATAGAAATTATCGGTCATTATTTTATCGTAGCTAGTCGATGTACGCAAGTAATTTGACAAAAGGTTAACGCAGGTGTACCTTAAACTGTGAAAAGGTGTATTCATTTGTATTTGTATTCATTTAAGGCCGCTTCACATGGTGTAATACAATGCAAGTTGCAAGATTTCTTGATCGAAAGCTTGAGACCCAGTTTCGATGCAATTGTAATTTTATCGGTTTGGTGCTTTTTCTATTGTATGCACGGCGCAATTCTAAAGAGAATTATAGTTTCTTTTGTGTTACCAACCAACTAACTATTTCCAATCGAATGATACCTATCAGCTGATTGCGGTGATTGATGTTTTGTCATTTGTGACTTGATAATCGACAGTGATTCACTTCGTTTTTCTTTTCTGGGCTTCTCTCACTTTCGCTATCTTCATATCTTCAATAAATTATTTTTTGATGTTATTATAAGTTTCTCCTTTCTACTATTGGTTCTATTTGAAATGCAACGATAGCACATACTTGGTATTTTTTCAATTAATAATTACAATATTATATATATATTATATATATATATATATATATATATAATCAGAAACTTAATATACCCTAAGGTGTTAAGGTGTTTTCAATTGTGTACAAATTTAGCCCATTCCCGTTTGTTACCAGCCTTTAACTCCGCCTCCTGCCGATTTAGTCCACGCTCTTTCAGAATTTCCGCTACTGCATCATCCCAGGTTTTTCGTGGTCTTCCCCTTGGTCGCCTTCCACATGCTTTTGTTTGCCATAATACTTTTGCCTGTTTTTTGTTTTTCATGTTTACCAAGTGGCCATACCACCTTAACGGATTCCTTTCTATGCTTTTTCCCAGTGGTTCTACTTCTATTTGTTCTCTTATATAATCATTTCGAATTTTGTCCCTTCTTGTGATTCCTAATACTGCTCTCAGATACTTCATTTCAGCCGCTTGTAATTTTCTTTTTGTCTCTTTCGTAAGAACCCAGCTTTCACTCCCATACGTTAAAATTGGTTAAAAACGGTTTTATAGACTGTCATTTTTGTTCTTTTTGACACTTTTTTCTTGCGGATGAAGGTATTACTTATTGCATAATACAGATTGAGGGCACTTTTAATGCGTCCATTAATTTTAGCGTTATTATTCCCTTCTTTATTTATTTTCACTCCCAAATATTTAAATGTATCCACTTGCTGTACCTGTTCTCCGTTTAGCTGTATTTCGAGATTCTTCTTTTCTTGCCCTTTTACTATTACCTTTGTTTTCTCTGCATTTATTTTTAGGTTCCTACTTTGAAGAGCTTTCTTCCAGGTGTCTAGATTTGTTTGAAGATCTTTTTCGTTTTTAGCATATATCACTAAATCGTCAGCAAAGGCGCATTCAGAAATCTGTATAAGCTCCATATTTCTATAACCCACTGTGAATTTCTTCACTTGATCTCTCACCTCTTTTATTATATCATCCATTATCACATTGAACAGTGTAGGACTCAAGACTCCCCCCTGCCTTAAACCCTCTTGCGTAGTAAATTCTTCAGATTGTAGGTTTCCGGTTCTTACATAATTTCTCGTATTTTTGTATATACCCATTATACTCTCTATTAAACTCTGGTCTACTCCTCTCTTCTTCAGACTAGCCCATATTTGCAGTCTGGGTACACTGTCAAATGCTTTCTCTATATCCAAAAAAGCAACATGTATATTATTTCTACCATTTTTTTCAATTAACTGTCTCACTGTAAAAATGTGATCCTGAACACCTCTGCCCTTACGAAAAGCACTCTGTGATTCTTCTAGTTGATGTTCTATTGTGTTTTTAGTCTTTTTTCAAGGATTCTTTCATAAACTTTCAACACTGTACTTAATATCGTAATGTCTCCATAGTTTGAACAGTCTCTATTATCTCCTTTCTTATATAGGGGTAATATGATTCCCAATTCCCATTTATTCGGTATTCTTTTTTCAGTAGAAGAGTTAATTTTCCTATTCCTTTTCTTCCAAGGTTTTTTAGCATTTCCGATGTAATTCCATCGTTACCTGCAGGTTTTCCTCGTTTCAGTAAGTTTATTGCTGCTTCAACTTCTAGGCTAGTAATTTCTTCAATTTTATTTAATTCATATTGATTGCCTTCATCATATACTTCCGCAGGCTGTTGGGCTGTTATTTCTGGGCTCAGAATCTCCTCAAAATATTCCTTCCATCTTTCCATCATATTTTCTTCTTCAGCTATTATTTTTCCATCTTTTGTTTTTATATCTTTAACGCTATATTGTTTGCCCTTTCTTAGTGTTTTGAGAACTCTATAAAACAATGTTTGATTTCCTAAACTGTCTTCTTCCAATTTTCCTCCGAATTCTGTCCAAGATTGTTCTTTTGCTTGTCTTACCATATCTTTCACTTTCGTGCGTTGTCTTTTATATTCTTCATAATTTGCCGTAGTCTTATTTCCTATATAGTTTTTCCATTTTTGTTTTTTCATTTTTACTTCATTTTTAATTTCTTGGCTCCACCACTTTGTTTGTTTTTTTTATTTTTTGTTACTCTTACTGTTCCGCATATTTCTTTTGCAGCATTAATTATTGTATCCTCAAATGCTTTCCATAGGTCGTCAATATTATTGTTGTTTATGTCTTTAAAAATATTATCCATCTCGGTTTCAACTGCCTCTTTATATAAATTTGCAATAATAATTACAAAAGCATCAATATTTCATGGAGTATCAATTTCAACTCAAATACCTCAAAAGACGAACACAGCAAGTTATTTCATGCAGATTCCATGCAAGCTGCAAAACGTGCTAAAATAATTCTTGTGCAGGCCGTCCGAATCATAGATCATCTTAATCAAAATACTTCAACATAGAATTGTAATCTTGCATCAGAACTGAACATAAGAGAATATTTGGCAAACTTTTGTTGACGCAAGATTTGGCGAGATACTATCAGTCACTTGAGTTAACTGTATAAACCCTCACTTCGTGGAATCTACTCATCATATGGTTTTAAATGAAACTAACTGTTTTTTAATGACTCCACAATATATTTGTAAAAATCTGTAAATTGCAAGTAAATTGACAATTGTTTCGATATAAATATCATCGTCAGAATGACAGAAGTTACTTTTGACATGATGTATACTTGATATATATTTGGCTAGTCCAAATAGTGCCCTATCTAGTGATTGACTTAGAAAAAAGAAGAAGATTTTACAAATAGTAGCTTGTCAATTTACTTGCAATTTACAGATCTTTACAAATATATTGTGGAGTCATTAAAAAACAGTTAGTTTCATTTAAAACCATATACTATCAGTCACGATATATATTTTTCAATAAACAGCTGCATTTTGTGTTATTTTGGTAAAGTCAATTTATTTTTAAAAAAGATACAATTCTCCCTCTTTGATATTCAAAATTCCCGCTGAAATTTATAGTTCCTGCGGCCAAACTTCAGATGGCTTTTAAAACAGTAGTCAAAGTTATAATTCTCTAGGTTATTTTATGATTTAGAGGATCTTGAAGAACGCATTCGTGGCGTAAAACGTAAATTCTATTTTGTCATTTCAAAATCTGATTTAGGTATTACCTAACTTTAGGAAATGGTTGGTGAAATCGGACATTACTGTAATTTTTTGTTCGTTTTTTGAATTGAACGACACGCAATTTTCAATGACAATATAGAGGGGGTGCCATTTGAAAATATAAAGTAAGGGGTAGCTACCACAGAGCTGTCAAATGTAATATATTTTTTATAAGTCATAAGGAAGGTACTTTAATGCCATTAAATGCAGTTTTCTTAATTTTTTTAAATATCCTGTCAAATAAGCGAGATATTGCCGGTATACGATAACTTGGAACACCCGGTATACAGGGTGGGGCAATCTTCTGACATCGGAGGATTACATCGTTGTGGTGATAGATAGAACTTTATATTTTTGTGTGAGCTAATACAGTTACTGAGGGCACATTTTGAAAATACTTTCGGTTCTACAGGGTGTTCCAAAACCACGTAGCTGCACAAACTTACATTTTTTTAAATGGAACGTACTATATTTTCTTCAAGAATCGAAAAGATCTCACCGAGAGCGTTACAAAAATACAGCACTCTAATATATTATAAGGGTGTTTTACAAAGATATGGCCAATTATTAGCAAAAAAACCTCCTCTTTAACACTCTGCAAAACAGTGAATTGAAATAAATCAACAGTTTTTTGTATTCAAATGTCATACACACATCATTGGCTATGCTCAGTATTAATTACTTTTTTTATGTGTGGCTTCTTTAATACAGGGTGAAACAAAACGCAAATCAAGCAATATCTCAAAATTTTCAAATGAATCACCCTATTAGTCTTTTTACAATTTGTTGGTACAATTAATAAACTTTCGAACGATGTAGTACATTTAGGGCATGAGTTAATGGAAAATCGTAAATATTTCATGATAATGGTCAAAAACAAGTATTTCACATACATAAATTAAATGGTATTAAATTTTTACATGCAACATCTTGTGAATTTTAACATTTCTAAGGCATAAATTCTAATCTTAATTTTGGATGCATCTAAAATATCTTTGACTTCTACTCTTACTATTAGAGGAAGGAAAGAAGGAATCATAAGATTATAAGAACACTCACATTTACATAAATGAACATTGACATTCTATAAAAAGTATAGTAGTTTATGCTAAGTGTTCAAAATGGCAACCATTTACTTCCATACAATTCTTTTCAAAAACGAGGATCTTACTCTTTCCAACATAGCTGGAGTTATTGTGGAAACTGCGTTACGAATCCTTTCTTTCACGTCTTCTCTGGTAGTAGGTTTCGTTTGATACACAAGTTGCTTCATGTATCCCCATAAAAAAGAAATCCATTGGTGTGAGATCTGGAGTCCTATCCACCTGTCGGTAAAATTTCTGATATACAGATGCTTCAACTTGTTGGAACCCCAAGTTAACTATTGTGTTTGAATCAACTTCCTAAACACAAACGAAGAATACAGCAATATTTCTTTGACATTTATTAGTAGATACTATTTTGATAGTAGCCCACTTGATATAATCAAAAATATGGCTTGATTATGTTTCGCCCATTCTCAAACAAGCCTATAATAACAATTCTTGGAAGTGAAACATGAATAAATATGAAATTTTTGGTAATTCCAGGTACCTACGGTATTAGCAAATATTTTATTTCATTGATTAGGTATTGTAGATGGATCCAAAATTATGATTAAAATATATGTCTCAGAAATTTTAAAATTTACAAGAGGTTGCATGTATAAATTTAATACCATTTTATTTGTGTACGTAAAATACTTGTTTTTGACCATTATCATGAAATATTTACGATTTTCCATTAACTCATGCCCTAAATGTACTACATCGTTCGAAAGTTTATTAATTGTACCAACAAATTGTGAAAAGACTAATAGGGTGATTCATTTGAAAATTTTGAGATATTGCTTGATTTGCGTTTTGTTTCACCCTGTATTAAAGAAGCCACAGATGAAAAAAGTAATTATTACTGAGCACAGCCAATGATGTGTGTATGACATTTGAATACAAAGACCTGTTGATTTATTTTAATTTACTGTTTTGCAGAGTGTTAAAGAGGAGGTCTTTTTTGCTAATAATTGGCCATATCTTTGTAAAACACCCTTATAATATATTAGAGTGCTATATTTTTGTAACGCTCTCGGTGAGATCTTTTTGATTCTTGAACAAAATATAGTACGTTCCATTTAAAAAAATGTAAGTTTGTGCTGCTACGTGGTTTTGGAACACCCTGTAGAATCGAAAGTATTTTCAAAATGTTTCCTCAGTAACTGTATTAGCTCACACAAAGTAATAAAGTTCTATCTATTACCACAACGATGTAATCCTCCGATGTCAGAAGATTGCCCCACCCGTATATACTTTTGTCTACTTTTGTTACTAAAACCGCATATGAAACACGAGTTTGACATTCGCAAAAGGTCACTTCAAATACTATTGTCTCTAGATCACAGTTGCAAGCCGGTCACAAAACATAAATTTACAGCTCTTCATTATAAATAAAAACCGTTTTCCACGTGGCAAAGTGACGATACAGAGACATTCCTTTTTTTATATGTGCGGTATTAAATTACTATAAAACTTTTCTTATCATACTTAATAAGCCGAAACAATTAGCCAGCTGCAGCGAAGGACTTGTGGTTTCATATCAAGTTTATACTGATGGTAAAAGAAGGAGCTGATGTATCAAAACATCGAAAACTGACGGCTTTCTTAAAAAGGCAAGAAAAGCTAGATCACAGTATAATGTTTATATACTATGGCTAGATGTTGATAGATTCATGAAGGAAGTCCCAGAAGAGTATTTTTTTATTAAGGTAAACAATTTTATGTGCACCTTGAATGATACTTAATGTATTAGACTACTATCAAGAAATACATTTTCTTCATTCACGACCGAAAGTAAAGAAAAATAATATACACCATAAGGGCAGGAAGCTTGAGAGCCCTGCACAGTATAGGAATCTCAAACTTCCTGCCCTTCTAGTCGACTGAAAAACGGAGAAAAAGTCGCTTCCTTCTGGATTTTTTTTTAGGTACAACCACATGTGGTCTTCACAAAATGATAGAGTAGGTCCTGGCCATCTGAAATCGGAATTACAACACTTTCTAATAGGGCCAACACTTTTTATTGCGAAATTTGTCAAAAATCTGTCAAAATTATGTTTCATTACTTTTTCACACATAGATACCTCGCGATATCTCCGGAACTAAACAAGATTTTTCCAACTTTTTTTTTAATCGGCAGAAAAAACATAAGCGGAGATTACTGCGTTAGTTTCATTAGTATATAAAACCTAGTTTTTTTGTAAAATTAGAGAAAACTGTAAACTTCACTTTTTTGCAGCTCTATTTTAAGTGATCGAGAAACTTTTTTATTTTCCAAAATTTCACTAAACTATATGCGTACCAAATAAAGCTGAAGCTTCGGAGAAGTTTTTGAAACAAGAATAACTATTCTAAGTATCATAATTTTCAAGCAATAGATACGCAAACTTGAAAATTTCTGCAGACCCGTTTAATTATTGTGCTTTCTAATGAGCAGACTATTCCTGAAAAATTTGGCCGATAACTGGATTCAGTTGCTAACAGACTTTGTTTTAACTGCGATTAGGTAGATATTATTTTGGATGTGTGTGTATATTGGGATTTTTTTTGTAAACGGAGTGTTTATTTTGTGGTCAGACTTTGCAATAAAAAGACAAACTTGTGACGCAAAATCCAAGATTGGAAGGATTGAATACAATCATATGTGCTGCAGAAAAAAGGAAAAACACTTGTGCTCAAAAGATTTGCATCAAAAGGAAGACATTCTAGGTGATAAGGTTAAAGTAAAATTTCATAAAACTTGCAGACAAACAATTTTGTCTAAACGATGTTCAGACAAAAATTGCAACAATAATAACTGTACCTGCATTTCACAAGGGTTAAAATGCTGCAGTGACTGTATATAAATAAAGTATATATCTTTTGTACTAACTTCCAATGCTTTATCTTGTGATGAAAAGGGAAGATTTTCTAGGTCTTTGAAATCATCAATATTTTTCTATAATCTGTCTGCACATAAGCGCTGTTGGCCTTCCTTTCCAAATCTGTTACATACTAGACACATTTTTGCCGAATATTAAATCTAGTCCGAGACGATATAGCGTTTTCGGTTTCACTGCTTTGAGAAACATATCCAATATTTTGTGGACTAATAAATGTTTGTCTGCAAGTTTTATGAAATTTTAATTTAACCTTCCCTCCTAGAGTGTCTTCCTTTTAATGCAAATCTTTTGAGCACAAGTGTCTTTCCTTTTTTCTACAGCACATATTAAAATAATTGTATTCAATCCTTCCAATCTCGGATTTTGCGTCACAAGTTTGTCTTTTTCTTGCAAAGTCTGACCACAAAATAAAAACTCCATCGTTTACAAAAAAAATCTCAATAGACACACACATCCAAAATAATATCTACCTAATCGCAGTTAAAACAAATACTGTTAGCAACTGAATCAAGTTATCGGCCAAATTTTTCAGGAACAGATAGGTCGCATTAATGCGTATGCGGGAAGCAGAGAGATGTCTGCTCGTTAGAAAGCACTATAATTAAACGTGGCTGCAGAAACTTTCAAGTTTGCGTATTCATTGCTCAAAAATTATGATACTTAGAATAGTGATTCTTGTTTCAAAAACTTCCTTGAAGCTTTAGCTTTATTTGGTACGCATATAGTTAAGTAAAATTTTGGAAAATAAAAAAGTTTCTTGATCACTTAAAATAGTGCTGCAAGAAAAGTAAAACAATGTGCACCTTGAATGATACAATGTCTTACTGTCAAAAAATACATTTTCTTTATTCACGACCGAAAGTAAAGAAAAATAGTATACACCACATGGGCAGAAAGCTTGAGAGCCCTGCACAGTGTAGGAATTTCAAACTTCCTGCCCTTCTAGTGTAATATACTATTAAAAATGTGAATATTGTGTTCTTCAATAGTGTAATGAGTTATTTCCCGGACTTGATTCCTGGAAATAAGTTATTACAGCATAGTTGTTCTGAACAGAAATAACTAGATTCTCAATACATGAACTTTATTCGACATAATTCGAAATAATTAATGACAATGTAGGAAATTATTATGTCAAGTAAAAACATTCGTGACAAATATTAAAACTAAGTATGTGTTCACAAGAACCGCTAAAAACGCTAAATTGTAAATAAACAGCTTATCAAATATACTACAATAGTGTGAAATGAAGTTTAATACTTGACAACCACTGACAGTTCAACACCGAAATCAATAAATAAGTTGATTGGATATAATATGATGATTGGATAAAAGAACTGGCCTATTTCCTCGAATATATTAATTTTAGAGATGAATATCTCATTTTTCATAAACACAACATTTTTGCGTGAGCACAAATGAGTCTGTCAACCTACTTTTTCTACAATTTAGTATTTCAATTTCTTTTTGCTCTATGATACTATCTAAATCAATTATGTACACCGAACTATTATAAATTAAAACTCACAAGTGTTCTTTTCAATTAATGAATTTTATGGTCACTTTTGCCAACCTATTACTTCAGAAAGGTACATGAACAATAGAATATCTTTTTATATAGAATACATTTTTGCCAGAGTCTTTGGAAATCAAAGAACAAAGACCGTTCACTAAAAAGCAACAACTATTTCCCTGGCTATATTTGCAGGAATCTTTGAATGATGTTAAAAAAAATTTTGTTAGATATTAATATTTCCAATCAAAAGTAATACGGCGTTTGAGACATTGTATTGGTTTTTAAATATATCAATTATGGTTTTGGTAGTAACTTTAGTTGTTTTTAAAACTATGAGACATGTCGAAATCGATTAATTTTTATCACTTGATGCATAAGTCAAAGTAAAACCAAAGTATAGGAACGAACCAGTATGTTATCTCGTGACGTTACACTGCCGAGCTCTCTGTGACCTACAACGTCGTTCGGATGAGTATCTCATCCGGCGGCCAGTGCTGTGCTGCGATCCAACTAAAGTGCCAGTGGTGAATTTGCGAATCGAATTATTTATTACAGCTTATATTTTTACGGGTTTTCGGTATTATTTTTATAGTTTATAAGCATTTTCTTGCAATGGATACCATTAAAAAGAAGAAAACGGGTATTGTGTGTGTAGTTCGTGGATGTAACCATGAATATTATAATTGTGATGGAAATAATACCTTTTTCCAAAGGATTCAGAAAGGTGAGAAGCTGCTAGTATAATACTTTATTATTTAATCTTCATATTACATTTATGAGCCTTAGTTTCATGCATTGATTTAATTTGTTGTTTTTGTTCCAAAGCTAAAGTTTGGCTCGAAGCATGCGATAGGCCTAACTTAATGCCAAAACTATAAACTCTATACAATAGTAGTCATCGTTTATGTGGTGCTCATTTTTAACCAGACGTGATTATGCAACCTCATAAAAGGAAAGTTCTTTTAAAAAAGGCTATTCCAACAATATTCCTTTCATCAAATACTGCAATGCTTAAAGACTTTCAGACAAATGATTTATTGGAAAAGAATTTTGTTCGCTACTCTTATGGTTATTTAATTGAAACATGTTCGGAAATTCATACATGAAGCGTATGTGAGACGTATTCACAAGCGTATCAGAATTTAGACGATTCGTCTTTATACTGTTCACCTTATAGCTCATGAAAATACGAATAATGATACTTTTGGAAACTTGAATATGCCGCATGAAAATTTTGTACAATACCTTCATCTCATTATTAGAAACATTATTCCAAATGACTTTTGAGAAGGTTGCTACGGAAGATAATATTGTTGAATCACTCATAAATATTAGTCAAACGACAGAGTTTGTACATCCAGGTGTTGATTTTCCAATAAAATATTTAATGAAACTTTTCTTCAGGGTACGACTATATTACACATTAAAATTTGTCAATAAAAATTTTAAAAATCATAACAAAATAAAAATTGTAATATGGAAAAACCAATAAATATTTTCTATAAGACTATTGTTTTATTCACTCATCAGTGTACTGTTCTACAATATTTAAGAAAAAACATTTAACACGTTCAAGTCATTTTAAAGCTTAGGTCACCTACGCCTATGGTAAAATGAATCGTAAAGCAATCCATTCAAGGTCATCAAAAGCTCTAGCAATTTATGAATTAAATTTATAAGAGTTATACTACTGGTTCGTTCTTATACTGTGGTGAAACTAATTATTTTAACAGGGATTCTAATGGGACAATGTCGCCTGAATGGGCACCTGAACAAGCTCGAAATAGTGGAGGAAGAAGAAACCTCTATCCACATAATTGCAAATTGCACAGCAATTCTAAATCCTAAGACACCTATGCCTAAAAGTGCTACTAGTATCTGAGACTTTTCTCAGGAACTAAGTAGAAGTAAGGAGAAACAATAGATCTTCTAGGCCTCAGTAAATGTCCCAATATACAAATACGGGGCTGCGCATTAGAAACAGTCCACCTCGAATATTGTTGGCGTGGGAGGTTTTTGCGGCAAACCCCGAGACACATTGATTTTGTTTTTGAGGGAGACAATTTTTGATAGTTAACTGTACGGTCACGCCCCTAAAAAGGGTGACTACCCTTTCTAGAATCAATGGCAGGAGGGGGTCGAGTGGGACATAATTTGAAAGGTATTGCAATTCTCTTCAAAGACATGCTAAAATTTGTTAAGTGTTAAAATTAATGACAACCAGCTGGAAGAGTGAGTGAATGAGTGAATCAAAAGTTGTTCCCCTCGAAAAAAAAGACGTGTCTCGGGATTTGCCGCAAAAACCTTCCCCGCCAACAATATTTGAGGTGGTCTGCTTCTAATGCGCCACCCTGTATACATACAATATGTAATAACTTTTCGCCTGTGAGCTTCCTACCTTTAATACTAAAAATGTCATTTTTGTTAACAAACTGTTGTGGGAGAGGTAAATTGGTGAGCAAATCTTAAATTTAGATACATAGGTAATAGATATTTACGATATACCTAAGTGTCGTAAAGATTCATATTACGAAATGAGATGGGATGTGGATAACCCATTCAATATCGTGATATGAATTTACGATACAAATATAGTATACAATATTTTACCTACTACCAATAATGTTAATCATTTACTCAAAATTAGTCAATATTTCTGAAATTAATGATATTAGAATCATGTAACAAACAAGCGTTGCGCTCATTGTTGATTTATTTTGCGAACTGTCAATTTTGACGCGTTCACTTCAGTTTGGTATAATTGTATCGACATGAGTTCCGACTATGTGGATTCTGATATAGAGCTTGCTGCAAATAACGCAATACAAACCCAAGTACCCGCTAAATCCCGCAATAGATACGAAAAAGAATATAAGCGATTCGAAGACTGGTGCATTCTGCAAACTGACAACTTTGACACGTTCATTCCAATTAATTTTACTTTACCGCACTCATTACGAAACTCATATCAGTATCGTATCGTGATATTACATATTGGTAGTAGGTAAAGTTATTTTAGGTACTTAAAATTTCTCCTCACAAAACAACTTAGATTCTCCATATACAACATTATCATAAGTGAAGTGATTAATTTTATCAATAAAAAACCTTATTTATTTATATATTATCATCCCATAATTCATCCAATTTTTCTATTGCTTATTTACACACGAACGTAGAAACGCATCACGAAATAGTCTCACTTGGTGGTCCCCAAAAATTTATCCTTTTGGAGATTATATAGATCTTCTTGTTAGGGCATTAGCATAGACGGTTCATAGGTGAGATAAATCATTATAATTATATAAGATAAGCGAGAATTTACACGTAATAAATTTTCTAAAACGTCGTATTTTAAAAAAAGTCATAATTTTTGGATTGTAACGTAAGTAATACGTGTGTAATTATATATTTAATTATTTAGTGTAATTACCCCCCATTGTAACGATTAGTAACGTAATGATTTCACATATTACACGTTCTATGCATAATGGAAACGGTTTTATTGACTTCCTGTTTTAAAAAAAAAACCTACGCCTTCTTTGAACCCTACCAAAATAAAACAAGTGAATATTCTACAAATTTTTCATAAATTAAATGGTCAATTAAAGAATGAAAATATGTACGCCAATAAATAATCAATCAAAATGTTATCAATCCGTTATTTGGAAACAAACTCCGTACTTGTCGCGAATCCTCTTCTGTCCACTATGCTGAACACGTTGATTGTCGATCAGAGGCAAATCTTCTGCCCCATCTCGACCGAGTTTGTTAGATTCATTAGTCTAACACACAATATCACTCAAAACCAACAAGAACTCATAATTACGCTCTAATATCTGGCATAATAACACACCAAAACATTCAATAAATTGTAAAAACCTTCAAAAACTGTGAACTCGACTATAAACCACAGAAAAACATCCGCAAACTCCCCATACTACTCCAATGTATATAAAAATAAGCAAAACGTATGCCGGTGTACCACATGGCAGTGTCCTGGGTCCATTACTGTGTTCACTATACACATATGCACATGTAATGGGACATCCCATCGATGTAATAGCTACGAGATATAGCTACGATAATAAGTTCAAAGTAATTATAACAGACTCTCTTGCAAGGGAGGGTGCCGCACGTGTTTCTATCGGACCAGAGCCTACAATTGGCATCGCAATAAGTTTTGCCAAACAAACACTAAATACCAGACTTCTGGCATAATTTACCAGGATTGGTTCATTCAAAGGCTTTTATACATCCTTCGAAGTATGTCTCCAAACAAATGTTAGACCATAGCAGGCATGACATACATTGTCTAACAGGCCTTTTAACCGGCCATTGTCATCTGAATCATCATATGCTAAAACTTGGACTGTCGGAAGATCCGACTTGCCGTCTTTGTCTGGAAGATGGTGAAACAGCAGAGCATATAATTTGTGCCTGCCCGGCCGCGGCTCAAAGCAGGTATCTGATGTTTGGCAGGGTCTCTCCCTCGCCCTTGGACCTGGAATATCATTCACCAAATAAACTAATCGGTTTTGTTAAGAAGCTGAATTTGTTTGGTGAAATCAGTATAGTTGTGAGCCACAATAGACTCTTGCGAGTCGCAGCGGAGGGCCCTCTAGACCCACTCACCACAAACCTAACCTAACCTAACTATACCAATTAGGGAAGACTGGAAAAAAGGTGTACTCATACATGCTGATGTTTTTTGGTATACAGACGGGTCAAAGACGTTAGACGGCGTAGGAGCCGGTATAGTAGGGCTAAAGCAAGGGATAGCCTCCCCGGTAAGACTATCAAGGAATGTCACAATTTTCCAGGCGGATATGACGGTGATTCACCACTGTGGAAGAAATTTAAAGGCAGAAAAGAACAAATCGTTCAATTGCTGTCTTCACAAACAGCCAAGCAGCGCTAAAGGCACTCAACTCCGTAGATGTCAATTCTAAGCTAGTATGAAATTGTGTGCGTAGCAATGTTACGGTCGCCTGGATACCGGGGCACGAGGGTCATAAGGGCAACGGAAAAGCGGATGAAATGGCCAAACAAGGCTCATCAATGCTGTTCGTTGGGCCGGAACCCTTCTGCGGCGTTGTAAAAACCATAACAAGAATAGGAACAAAGGAATGGGTCGCCCACAAACCTCTGAAATGATGGAGGAACTCACCAGGACAGAGGCAAGCGAAACATTTCATATTAGAACACTCGCCAAAATTTACAGCAGATCTGATCGCCAAAGATCATTCTATGTCAGTGCGATAACCTGGCAAATGTGCGGTTTTTTGCATTAGGCGAAGAAAAGCCATTGGCAGAGAGCTATATGAAAAATTCAGACTCCACACTCAGGCTGGAGAATGTATACTTTGGCAAGTTTATCTGAAACCGTGAAAGGAATGCAGTCGAAAACGTTCGACATTGCCACGTTTAACTATAAAAAAATAGAAGAACTGATTATGTAGTGATAATAATTATAAATGGGTGTTTTTATTATTAACAATATTAAAAATATGATTGAACGTTAATTTCATAATGTGCTTGTTTCCTTGGATTTATTCTATTAACATTATTTTCCAATTTATGAATATTAAAAGAGAACACTTTTCCAAATTTGTTATGGGATTCTTAAAGCTTTGGCAACGTTGTACGAAAACCATAATGACCACACCCTCCGATTACATAATTGGTGATTTTTATCAACCAGGTTACTTCTTATTGGCAAGCGCGTGCGTGAGATCTTCCCTCTCACTTCGTCAATTGAGTGATATTGATTCATCCAGTGGTGTTCGTATTGTCAGTTACCTTTGTAATTTCAGTTTTACTTGGTAAAATAGGTACCGTACGCCATTTGTACGTTTGACAGATATACGCCATGTTTTTCCTCGCCTCTTACCGACGCCCCGTAGCTACAGATAAACTTGCCAAACTATAATCTAGAGTTAAGAGGATCACAATAGATCTGAAAAGGTCGCAGTAAAATAAGCCAAAAGCCAATTCATAAAATCTATCTATCTATATACATATACCAGTAATAGAACAAAATACAGTAGCTACAGTTGCAGATTATAGACATATGTAGTGGAAGTTAGTAAAACCGAGCAAGAGGATGATAAAATAGTGAAAATCCTCCTTAAATCAAGTCAACGCATGTACAAAAAGCTGGCACAATCGACTTTACGTAAATAAATCAGTGCATGTGAACCAATTTATACGCTGGTACAATGCCAATTATTTTAAAAATTCATATTATTCCATATTCGAACAGTTCCAAGTACCTAGATGCAAAGCAATGATGGAAAGAACACTGAAAAAAAAGTGAAGAGCTGAATCTCAAATATAGAAAATCATATTGGCTATCAGGTAGATAATCCGAAATATCAAGTTTATGATATACAATCAGGTTCTAAAGCATGTGTGGACAAATGGGGGGTGTGACTAAGCCTAAGCAACATTAACATAACATAAAGATTTTAGAACAAGGTATTTAGGGGCATTGTCAAGTATGCAAGAAACAAAGACCTGGGAGTGAACATGGTAGCAGAAGAGGTGAGACATTTTGCAAAGAAGCATGAAGAACGGCTTCACAACCACAAGAAAGTCGAAGCAATCCAGCTGCTGGACCAACGAGGAATAGTGAGAATGCTCAAAACAAACAAATCTTCTGAGCTAGTGTAGTGGGTTTGGAGCAGAGCACAGTGCATATTATGTAGGTAAACCAAGACATAACTGAGAACTCACCAGTGCAGTATGTAGCCGAATCGACTTCAGGTGAGCGAACCCCCCCAAAAAAATGTTTAAAGCTGCACTTTTGATGAGTTGGGTTGGCAGCCCGATGCCTAAGCATCGAAATATAGCTTCAGGTAGGTCAGGTAGGTGCAATGCCAGAAAGAACTGAATTTTTTCGTCTTACTGTGTGCTTTTTTCGGAATTTTGTTGGCTCTATCCCGTCCCCATTTTGTTTTTTGGAATTTCTCATTTTTGATTCGAATTTGGCAACCCCAAAAACCCCTGTAGGTACACCTCATATATTATAATTTGAATTATTTTTTCGTCTGCCATATTGTTTTTTGAAATTTTGACTTTTATTTGGATTCAACAACCTGAAACATCCCTGTACATCTTATTTATTCCAATTTGAATGATGTTTTCGTCTTATTATGTTGTTTTCGATATTTTTTTGTCAGTATCTCGTCCGCCATTTTGTTTTAGAAAATTTTGAGTTTTGATTAGAATTCAGCAATCTCTAAAAACGCCATATACCCAATATCTCGCAAATTGGAAATAATTTTTATGTAATGCGCACCTAAAGTTGATTTGGCTACATAGTGCAGTGTGATAACCTCGGTAAAACACTTCAGCTTCAATATTTTAATAGAAAAGTACTCGTATTACTCATTAATCTTGTTTCTAGATTAGTTGTATTTGAAAGGAAAAGAAAAAAATCAAGTTTCCATTAATTTCTGAAGAAACTCACACGAAAAAAAAATTGAATTTCAAACTCTCATTTTGAAATATTGGGCGTTAAGAACGTGTAAAAAATGTACCACCTTTCGGTATTTATACTACAAACTTCTAAATGAATTATATCAACGAACAAAATTCTTGTTTTCGGTAAATTATAAAGTAATATATTCCTATAAACAAAATGAAGATTTTATGATAGTTAATGATCCCACAAATTATCTCTCATAATAGTATTATTATATATCGGGATGAACTTAAAAAGTGTTTACTCATTGCTGTCGGGCATCTGCCATTCATTTTATTCTCACTTATTCTAATAGTGTATAAATCAAAGAAATTGCTTTCTATCAAGTTGATGAATTTTTTTTTTTTCGAGTAAAATCCAACCATTAAATCAACATTTACATACAAATATTTCTTTATATTTATGGTAATTTCCATCTAATGAGCAGTCATTATTTTCACTAAAACTAATTTTTGACATTCCGGAACAGTCTAATTATAAAAGTTTTTACCGACCAAGATTAATACGCGACTTCGTATTAATATGTTACGAGGGTGTAACGATACATTAGTGAAAAAAATAAAACTCAAGATCACCGGATTCACCAGTAAAAACATTAGTTATCATTGAAACAAAATTAACTCATTATTCGTCCCAGTCTATTCCTGGGGGTTACAATAACACACATCCAGAGCACTAAGCCTAGGGATTATGTGGGGTATGGGAAAAAAATACCAGCGTGGTTCAAACAGAACTGGCTGGTATCTGAATAGCCACAAAAGAACTAACCAGAGAAGGAATTTCTGACAAAAACATAACAGTCTGCACTGACAAGCCCCCTATTAGCCTTGAACAGACAACGTGTTATATCGGGGCTAGTACTAGAGTGTCACCAACATTTAGCTAACGCCTCGGCAGATAACAATATTATTATGAGGTGGGTTGAAGGGCACGTCAGGAGTAAAGGTAATCGCATTGCCGATTCTTTAGCCAGGGAAGCGGCTGGACTAAAAATTTTAGGACCCACACCGAGAAAAAGATTTATTTGTGACAATCAAAATCTTTTTATGTCAAATAAATATGATTTTCCATATTTAGTAGTTTTCTAATAACAGATACTTATTTTTGCAAGCTAACTATGTTGTTTTATTATAAAAAAATTACTTTATGACAGAATGACATTTCTTTATCATAAAAAATGTATTGTATCGGTAGAATATATTTCTTTACCATAAAAAGGTATATTGTCTGGATTAACGATATATTTTTTATTCGTAAAAAATGTATCTTCCCAGCAAATTATATTTTTTTGTTGGAAACAAATGTTCCTTCTTCAAGAAAACTATTAATTTTTACTGAAATTCAACATATTTTTCATAACCGAACCATAAATTTCATAAACATTATATTGCCTTATAGTGAAAAAATATATTTCCCAAAAAAACCGAATTATTTATGATATAGTTTTTTGTTTATGAAAGTTACCTACATGCACTATTCAATACACTGAGCTTTTGAAATGTTCCCAAATATTTAGAAATACATTAAAAGTTCACGGTGTATTAAGCAGTATGGGTAACTTCCACACGGTTCTCTAAACAATTAGGTTACTTAGGAAAATATATTTTTCATAAATATTTGTCTAAGCCGTTTCCAGACTATGTCGAACAACAAAGTTGACTTTCGTTTTGTATGTGCGGACTAGTCGATCGAATTGGTCGATGGTTAGTCTGGACACGGATTAAAATTACAGTATTTTTATGACAAACATAATTAAATCTAATAAAAATTAATGGTTTCTATTTATAAATGAAACTGTTTAGTAGGAAAGCAGGATATAGGAATAAAAAACTTGCTGCTGAATATTTTGATCTGATAAAAAGAAAACTGTACATTTTTAAAATAGATACCATACATTTATGAAATAGAAACATACATTGTTAAAATTAAACATACCTACATGTTCTAAAACACAACCAACAATGGTATCCACAAGATAGCCTTGTCTATCCTTAAGTGTGCTCATTAATGCTTTCCCCATAGTAGTTTTTTTGGAGTTCTTGAAGTTGATATGACAGGTTTAATTGAGAAATGTGTATGTTTAAGGTAGGTACATTTCGCTAGCTTGTTACTTCTACCTACTTGAATATAATTGTCATTTATTTCCTCACCTTCAAAGATATCCCACAATTCTTGCAATCGCCATGAGTTTAACAATTCATTAATTCTATTATTAAACTCCATTTGTTCAGAGCACTTCAACCACATACTTCACAAAAACAAAATAATTAGTAAAATTGCAAAAACTGATCTAATTTCACATGCAGACTGACGCCAAACGTATACAGGTGGTGACCGTTACTGAATAATAGGGAAGGGTGGGGTGAGAATTCTTTGTTTCAATTGCCACATACTTTGTAGGCTAATGTGATTTCTTAAGGGTGAAAAAATATTTGATTTGTAGCAAATAAGTTTTTTTCTCGTAACAATAAATGTCCAATTATACTGAAATACTAATTTTTTCGATATAAAGTAGATCTTATTTGAGGCTAATAATCTATAGGCTTATTTAAAAAATGTTAATTTCTGTCGAAACTTTCAAATGATTTACTATCAATATTTAATTTGTTGTTCTAAATTGATGGAATATTATTGAAGATGTTAGGTTTTTTTCTGGGTAATGAAAACAATTTTTAACTAAATAGCATTGTTATATTTTATAACAAAATATTATATTGTGCTTCGTGGACTTTCATACTTTCCGAAGAACAATTGTATGAAGGTGTACATAAAGGAGAACAAATTTTTTCACATTGAAGAAATTACACTCGAATACATCATTTTTTTATATCAAAATTTCCCAATATTCTCACGTTAATATGGCTTCTTAATAATAAATAAGCAATGTAAGTTTTAAACAAAGGGGGGTCAAACAAATCAGTTTATTTGTCCATAAATAACTCTTCTCTCGGTGCAGTGACACCTACGGCCTGACGACTTCGACAATTGAGGAACTAGCCAAACGTTACACCGTTAAGAAATGGGATAGAACCAAAGGATACAGTCTTGCCAGGATCACCCTGGGCGACCCTGGGAAGCTGGCGTCGGAGAGATATTTGGCGATGACTAGGAAAAACCTACGTCAAACAGTAGGATTTCTGACTGGCCACTGTCAACTAAGGAAACACTTCCATACTATGGGGCTGGTGGACACACCTCTATGCAGAATGTGTGAACAGGAAGATGAAACTGTGAAGCATGCGAGTGTCCGGAGTTATCGTCAATAAGAGAGTGTGTTCGGTGAGTATTGGCCTACACCTGCTGATATAAAGGAGATGTCTCCCAGTGACCTGTCCACCTTCCTGGGAAGGACAGGATGGACGATGACTTAGGAGAACAGCTCCTCGGGAGGATGTACAGTGGGTCACATGTGGCCTAAGTGCTGCGAGCCTACACTCACCCTCCCTACTTTACAGATACAGATAACATAAAAGGTTGACGTTGCTAACTGAATACTTGGTTCTACTGAAAATTTGAATCAATCGTGAAATCCAAGCAAAGTGACAAACACGTCCACCAATATTCCATCTATATCTAGTACACCCGGTAGAAATATGAATATTCCTTTTTCATCCGTTTCAATAAACATTAATAATTGCCCTGGAGGTACAATTAATATTACTTTTTGCAAATAAATAAAGTTTATTGATATTGCAAATACATAGGTTACATTCTTAAGTAATATTAAATAAATTGATCATTAATTCTGTTTATTTATATCGTCGCCAAAAAAATGTTGTGTTCGCCACGGCTGAAAGTGTTAGTTTGTTCGACTGTAGCACTTTCAGTCCTCGGCATGCAAATAACTATTAAAAGCTTTATTGTCATTTCATCGAAGACTACAAAACATTAAACAGCATGATTTCCACTACTAGGATACATTGTCATGCTGGATAAAATATATACTAGTTCTTTTTAATAGACGTTAGGTATTTTACATTTTATTTCTTAATCTCTTCCAACACCTGCTTTCTCGGTACCGACGAATAAAGTTGTCGATGTATCTACTACGTTGGGATGTTGGTCGGTATTTGACCTACTTCGAAGACAAAAACTTTGGTTCACTAGTCTAATAATTGCCCAATAGTTGTGGGCAACAGCTTCCGTTTGCATATTTGAAAACGTTTCAATTGAAAGAAAACAATAGGATAGTTGAGTTTACTTTGTTGAATCTACTCATAATTAATCTTATATTATAAATGAAACTGTTTCTAATTAATTCCACTAAATACTTTAGACACGAATTGCATACCATATTTCTTCAACTACCCTTGTTTTATCAGAATTTTTATGGAAATCAACTATTTATCATGCATAAAGTTATTCACTTTTTTTTGCTAGTGCGTAAAGTGAAGAAAGTGGAATTTTTTCCGCTACTAGCTGTGAAGTTGACAATTATTACCTCTTCTAGCCAACTGAGAAGTTGAATTTCTCTATTATTAATCTAAGTCAATAATGGAAAGATTCAAATATTTTGAGAATTCAGGGATAGTAGTTCAACAAGAGCTTGTGCAACATAATTTTGTATACCCAGTAGATTGTCTTTAACATATTTGCTGCTTGAAATTACCTATCAAGATGAAATTATTTGAATAAAAATGCCATTAGTTTAAAATTCGCGCTTATCCAAAAATGACTGATAACATAACGAGTACGTTCATAATATATCGAAAGCTGACAGTGTACTTGTCAGTGGTGGTGCGGTGCGAGGTTTATAATTGTCTTCAACAGCATAGTGTATATACAATTCTTCCCAAATTCAAGACAAAAATTAAAAAATAATCCACAAACGCACCACTAGAAGCGTTTACTCCGTCGTCTGACTGACAAGTACACTGTCAGTTTTCGATATATTATGAATAATTCATAATAATTTCATCTTGATAGGTAATTTCAAGCAGTAAATTTGTTAAAGACAATCTCCTGGGCATACAAAACTATGCAATAGCTTTGATCCAAGAGCCCTGGATAATAAAGACCAAAATTACTGGTTTCAGTAGCCTAACGGGTCAAATTTTCAGCCTACCAAGCAATCAGCAACCTAGGACAGCTATTTACGTCCCAAGGAAATACAGAGTCTCTCCGATGGCACAATTCTGCACCTCAGACCTTACTGCGGTTAAAGTGGAATGTCCAGATGGGAAAGGCAAATATACGGCGTTGGTACTCGCATCGGGGTACTTACCTTCAGATGCAGCCACCCTACCACCGACTAAAGAGATGGAGGTACTAGTGGATCACTGCCTCAACCACAGAGTGGAGCTGATATTGGGTTGCGACTCAAACTCACACCACTTGAGCTGGGGCAGCAAGGATATCAACGCCCGAGGTAAGTCTCTTTATGAATATATAATTAGGAAAGATCTAACAATCTTAAACAGAGGCACGGAGCCGACATTTATTAACGCCCGTAGCCAAACATTAATAGATATTACGCTGGCGACAGCCAAAATATCAAACAAAATTCAGGACTGGCAGGTGTCGGATCATATTTCTATGTCAGACCACCGCTGGCTGACCTATACGGTAAGCCAGGATCTCAGGACCACTGTAAAATCCCGTGACCCGAAGAGGACGGATGTAGGTCTCTACAATCGACTCTTAGAAGGTGCTCTGCGGGAAACAGAGGTCCTGACTCCCAGCAATAATGAGGAACTGGAAAGGTACACAGTATCTATCCAAAACAAAATAGACATTGCCTATAAGGAATCCTGTCCCATGAGGATGGTTCAGACAGGTGGCACGACCAATACCTGGTGGTGCCCTGAACTGGAACACCTCAGAAAGACAGCGAGAACGACCTTTAACACGGCAAAACGAACAAAACTCGAAGAGGACTGGGGAATGTATAAAGCCAACCTCAAAGAGTTCAAAAAAGTCTGCAGACAAAAGCAAAGAGAAGCCTGGAGAGCCTATTGTGAGGCAGTCGAAGACTTCCCACAAATTTCTAGGCTACAGAAGGCACTCTCAAACGACCACCATAAGAGTATCGGCATCCTGACAAGGGAAAATGGCGACAAGGCCGCCAACCTTCAAGAGAGCGCAGAGATTCTTATGGAAACTCACTTCCCAGGTTCTGTCTTTCCTGGAACGTCAAACTGGACGGAAGTACCAACAACACCCTCACAATACGACTGGCAATCTGCTAGTGCAGTAATTGATGAGGACAAGATAAGGTGGGCCATATCGGGCTTCTCCCCCTTCAAGTCACCAGGACCTGACGGAATAAGACCAGCCCTACTTCAATGGGGAATGGATATTCTTATGCCGCACCTGGTTGGAATTTTCAGAGCCTCTTTAGCTCTGAGGTATATTCCCAGTAAGTGGAGAGAAGTACGAGTGGTATTTATACCCAAACCAGGTAGGATGGACTACACCTTACCAAAAGCATTCCGACCAATTAGTCTCACATCGTTCTTTTTAAAAACAATGGAGAGGTTATGCGAGCGGTATATAAGAGATGAAGTGCTAGTTCACAACCCACTTCATCCAAATCAGCATGCATATACTCCGGGAAGGTCCACTGATTCGGCCCTTCACCAAGTGGTTGGCAGAATCGAAAGATCATTGGACAACAAAGAATCCACCCTGGGTATATTCATAGATATTGAGGGAGCGTTTGATAAAACAACCTTTCCAACAATTACCCAACAACTCAACTCCAGGAATGTACCTCTGGTAGTAGGAGAATGGATACTCAAGATGCTCTCTAGTAGAGCAATAAGTATCAATGTAGAAGACATCACAGTACGAGGACTGGTCATGAGGGGATGTCCACAAGGAGGAGTCTTATCACCCCTTCTGTGGAACATAGTCCTAGACACCCTGATTAATCACCTCAACAACAATGGATTCTACACAATTGCATACGCAGATGACATAGTTATCTTGCAGACTGGCAAATTTGTGAACACACTGTGCGACAGAGCGCAGGATGGGCTTAAATTAATTGAAAAATGGTGTAAGGAACACTCACTGTCGATCAATCCCAGAAAGACTGAGATGGTCCTTTTCACCAGGAAAAGAAGTTTATCGGGTTTGAAACCTCCCGAAATCTTCAAAAGCAAACTAAACTTTTCGGAAGAGGTGAAATACCTTGGTATTACCCTCGACAGGAAACTAACATGGAACTCTCATCTACACAACAGAGCAAAAAGAGCATATGTGGCTTATGAGCAGTGTCGGAGGACAGTGGGACGCACATGGGGTCTGTCACCCCGTGTGGTCACCTGGATCTACACTGCAATAATAAGACCCATGTTAACGTATGGAGCAATTGCATGGGGACCGAAAGTTCTACAAGCAACGGCCATCCAAAAATTATATCAAATACAGCGAATGGCTTGTCTGAACATCACAGGAGCCATGAGAACAACACCAACCGCAGCAATGGAACTAATTACTGGTCTGACCCCTCTGGACCTGCACGTCAAGGAGGTTGCGTTAATGGCCATGGTACGATTGCGCACGGCTGGTGTAAACCCCGAAGTAGGAGTGGGCCAATTGAGGTTGAGCCTATGGCAGGAAGCGCTCACTGCGCTACCTCTGCTGCAGGCAGCCAACGATGCAATTGAACCCAGGTTTCTGTTTAACAAACTGACAATTGCAGAACTAGCCAAACGTTACACCCATGCTCAATCCCTTAAGAGATGGGATGGAATCAAAGGATGCAGTCTTGCCAGGATCACCCTGGGCGACCCTGGAAAGCTGGCGCCGAAGAAATATTTGGCGATGACCAGGAAAAACCTACGTTTAACAGTAGGATTTCTGACTGGTCACTGTCAACTAAGGAAACACCTCCATACTATGGGGTTAGTGGACTTACCTCTATGCAGGATGTGTGAACAGGAAGATGAAACTGTCAGGCATGTCTTATGCGAGTGTCCGGAGTTATCGTCAATAAGAGAGTGTGTGTTCGGTGAGTCTTGGCCTACACCTGCCGATATAAAGGAGATGTCTCCTAGTGACCTGACCACCTTCCTGAGAAGGACAGGATGGACAATGACCTAGGAGGACAACTCCTCGGGAGGATGTACAATGGGTCACATGTGGCCTAAGTGCTGTGAGCCTACACACTCACCCTCCCCACTCTACAGATACAGATACAGAACTATGTTGTACAAGTTTTTGTTAAACTATACTATCCCTGAATTCTCAAAATATTCGAATTTGTCCATCATTGACCTAGGTTAATAATAGAAAATTATCAACTACTAATAGAGAAATTCAGTTGGCTAGAAGAAGCAATCAGAAGTCAACTTCCCAGCTGGTAGTGGAAAATATACTTTCATTTCACCAATATTATGCTATTTTCTCAAAAGAATAGTAAATCATTTCTGCTCATATTTATGAATGTTGTTTAACAATTTATCAACCGTTTTTATTATTCAAATTATAATTCTCTCCAAATGCCATAGATTCAATTAAAAGTAAACAATTTTGTTAAAAGTAAGTAGATGATGAACATATATTTTACAAATATTTTATTAGAACTTCACAAAATACAATGACAAATGACGCATTGCTCAAAAAAATATGTTTTTAATTGTTATAAATATTAATATTGATAGTGCAATTATTACAACTACCAAAATTTATGGTTATGATCCTTTCCAGAACAAAGTTTGGAAACTTCTGTGATATTACTCCTGCAATTTTATATTGAGCATCAAGGGATATGGATTTGAGCTGTCCAAGTACAGAGCTTAAAAAATTTCATGGTATTGCTCTCGTAACTCTAATTTGAGTATCGAATGGCTCCACTAAATCTTCATTCACAGTAAAATTTCTAGAAACACTCTGTTTGTATGTGGATGGCATACTCTTATCCATCAAAATTTCATTCGAAATTTTATTCTTTTCTGCCTTCTGCAGCAGCTGCATCATCCATTTTTTTTACAGCTAGAAGGTTTTCTCCAGAATTTGCTGGCATAGTGGCTGAAGACCTCCTAAAGCGGTGTCCTGTAAAAGTTATTGAATTGGGTTAGTTTAGATAAGTTGCTATAGCACATGGCATTTTAAATTATTTATCACCACAGGCTGTTTAGAACATTTGCTATTTGCTTATTTTGAAAACAACCTATTAGAATTTATATTTTATGTGCTTATATTGAGGTATATTTTTTATAAAAAATAAATATACAACTGAAAAATTATTATGATTTGGAGGTAGAGTTGAAATAATACCCTTCTTGGTGTGCGTCATCGATTGTTAATGTCTTTCTAACACATTACGTAGGAAGAAATGCAAAAAAGGCAGGTCTGTGATTAATCCTAATCAAAATATCACAATAATGAACCGTTTAAATGTATTACAAACGTCAACCCTAATATTTGACTCACAAAAATTTGATTGGTTGATGTTTATACTACACTCAAGCTCAACCTATCAATCGAGAGTTTGAAATACTATGAAGGCGTTACTTTCGTAGCGACAATAAGTCTCACGTCTTTTTCTACTGTCACACTGACAGTTTTTGACAGGTCTGTACTTTGTTGTTTACGGTCAATTATTATTTATGAAGGGTGAATATTAATCTTATTGTTTTATTTATATGAATAATACAAAAATATGCATAAATACATGGAAAAACATCAGTATTTTGAAAGTTCTCAAGTATTTTCAGTTAGAAAAAGAAGCTGGTAATTGTTAATTGCATAGCCTTTCCGAATTTGGCTAAATACAATCCTGATAATCTTATTTATCAAATTTAAGGTTAGCTATATGTCAAAATAGCAAATAAAATAAACGACATGCCGAAAACCCGGATATACGTCACAATCGATGACGCACACCAAGAAGGGTATTATTTTAACTTCAGTAAAAATGCGGCATCTATTGTTTAATAAAATCGCATGGCATTTAAATAAAAATTATTATAAATAAAATGAAAAACTGTTGATAATATATGAGTCACCAAATAAATAAGCAAAAATTATTCATTTGTTTTAAAAGGAGATAGCATAAAATGGTACTGAAAAAATAAAACGTTATGTTTTGTTGCTATGTACATTGATTTACTTTTTTCCACTGGACGCACTAGTACGTACCTTACGCACGTAGAAAATAGTTAGTTGTATGTATTTAGAGCGTAAAGTAACAGAAGGCCACTGGATAAATGATGATGTTGCGATAATGGCGATCTTTTGATCTACTTTAGGCTCGAAAAACACACATAATTTTTTCTACAGTCTCGCGTAAATTACGGGCCAACTGCACCGTTTCTTCTACTAAGTTATACTTCCATAAGTAAAACTTTATTCAGTAAGTAAAGCTTGGTGTAATTCAACTGCACCGTGTCTTATTTAGCCAAGTCGACTAAAGAAAGGATGTGAATTCTGATAATGAGAATGACAATTATATTTAAAATATAAACAATATAAAATATAATGAAGTGAATGAAGAGCTGCGTCTCTCAGTGATTTATGCCCAGTGTTCATGGATAAAACTATCGATATTTTAATAGTGGTAGTAGAAATCTGACTGTTTCTTTTCGTAATCGAAACTTTTTAAGAAATTTATATTCGGATAAGGTGTAAAAATCTTGTCTGGAAATTATAGTCTTGGGAACACCAAATTCAATTAATTCCATTCTGTAAAGGTCATCAAAAAGCTCTATATCCATTATTAATTCCGTTTTGTTTGATTTTATTAACTAACCTCTTTATATTTTGATCATTTTAACTGCCAAGTGCCAAGACATAACCTTACTTTCACCTAAGTAGGACTTAAGTAAAACCTACACTTCAACTTACGTTAAGAACGACTTACTACGCGGTGCAGTCACACATATTTCCTAAGTCTTACTTAAATGCTTAAGTAGCAGCGGTGCAGTTGGCCCTTACTACTACCTATATTCAAATGAAATCTCAAAGTCGACAAATTGGAGGATTGATACTTTGTTGCTTTAGAGCGTGAAGTAGCAATCCTTGGCATATGTCAACTTTACGATTTGATTTGAATATAGTAATTAGTCATTTCACGCGCGACTGCGAGGAAAATATTTTCTACTATATGCTGTGAAGTCAACAATTATTGCGTCTTCTAGCGAACTGAGAAGTTGAATTTCTCTATTAGTGGTTAATAAATTTTTCTATTGTTAACCCAGGTTAAAAATGGATAAATTCAAGTAAAAACATTTATAAGCCTCGCACCTTATTCCGCTTCAGGCAAAGACTCGCGCGAAAAAACTTTGTTGCTCGGCCAATAATAATAGTCTTCACAACCAACATTTGTATTATTTCAATAACCAGTGGCGTATTCATAATGATACTTCAGACTGCTCTAAAATCACCCTGTATAAATTCCTTCAGTCGCTACAACATTCTAAATGAATTAAGACATTTTTTCGTGCTTATCTCGTGAGATATGTATATTTTTTTATTAGCAAACCGTATAAAATGATGTTATCTTTTGATGTAGAGAGTGTCACATTTCAAGTTCTAATTTTTTTACGGCAAATACATTCTCACGTAGGTACGTTATATTTAAAATTCTTGCGTTTTATGCAAACTTTCGACGAAGATAAATTTTAAAGCTTCCGAACTTTGACCTTTAAATGGTGATCATGTATCATAACAGATTCTAGAATGTCATTATTTTGCATGACAAACACTTAAAAGACATCGACTCTTGTCAAGTTTTCAGGGTATATCTCAAGCTATTAAATTTTTTCTTTTAACGTGTTTGAAATGAAAAAGTTAATTAAAATAGTTTCATTTTTGGCAGTTATTGTAACTGCTAGTAAGACCTCTTTCAGACATAGATTCAGAACCCCAGATTCGCGAATCGCGTATTCAGCAAAATACACATGTTAAATGGAGCCGTTCACACGAGTCGACGTTTTGGATTCTGTAGCTGGATTCAAAATTTTCGAATCTCGATTTTCCAGCCACCGGCTATGGAATCTGTCACCCGCTACTTTCCGGCTACAGATTTTACATTGCGTTTATTGGGACCATTCAGACGCGCATTCTTTTACAAGTTCTTGCAAGTCAGATCATAGGCGAAGTCAATTAGTTAGTTGTAAACAATGAAGCGAAACGTTCACGTTTTTGACAACGAAAAATGTATAAGCCTCATTCAATTAAAAGAATGTTTGTGGAATACTGCACACGTCGACTATTCCAATCGGAATAAAAAACAAGAGGCATGGGTCGACGTGTGCAAAGCAATGGAGGAAAACTTTGATGAGCTCACATCAGTTCAGAAAAACGATTGTGGTAAGTATGAATTTTTTTATTAAACAAAATGATATTCAGGCATAATTATCTTGCCACGGCAATACACTGGTATTTACAAAATAATCAGTAAAATAGTTTCGAATGTCAATAGCTGACCGTGCACTGTTCAAGACAATCTCATTATTGTCATTATCATGCAATCCGTTGAGAGATAACGTATGTTCATGTCGGTATCCATCTCGAACTCTTACGAAATTATGAAGAACTGTGCAAGCTTTAACAATATCTTTTGCAAACTCCATCGACACATTGAGTGGTCTGTGAAAAATTCTCCACTTATTGGACAAAATTCCAAAACTACATTCAATATACCTTCTAGCACGAGACAATCTATAATTATAAATCCTCTTTTCTTTTGACAACATTTTACCGCCATGTGGGCGCATAACATGAAAAGACAATCCAAATGCCTCATCCCCGATTATAACATAAGGAAGTTTTGAATCATTCCTTCCAGGTAAAAAATCTGGTTCTGGAATGTCTAGCTCATTATTGCTCAATTTCTTATAAAAATTTGAATTTTTGAAAATACTGGAGTCGCTGTTTTTGCCGTAGTCACCTACGTCTACGTAGGTGAAACAATAGTTGGAATCACACATAGCCAAGAGTTGCAGCGAGAAAAAATGTTTATAGTTGTAGTATAAAGATCCACTATGCTGCAGCTTTACAATCCTAATGTGCTTCCCGTCTATAGCTCCCAAACAATGAGGGAAGTTTGCATATTTAAGAAATCCATTTTCTATTTCTAGCCACTTCTCTCTTGTAGGATTTGGAATGCACTTCTCCTTCATTACTTCCCAAATTTGTTTACAGGTTTCTTGGATAACTGCACTTGCCGTTGATACCCCAATCCTATAAGTGTAATGTAGATCGGTTAGTGAGAGCTAAAAGTAGCCATATTATCAGTAAAGTATGCCCGGTTTATGTTTTCGAAGTTAGGGACCTCTGAATTGAGCGTGTTTTACTTTGTATTATTTACATTATTGTGATTATGTACAACAAGCCACCATAGTTTGGGAGTTTATATCAAAACTATAAAAGATAAAGAAATAAAATGTTGTTTCACGTATCGCCGAGGAGGATAGAAAATGTGTTGTCAGAATTACTACTTTATTACGTTATCGCACGACGTCGTTGTAACGGTATTATTACGTCTTTGTGTCCGTCACTGCAACGTTTTCACGATGTTGTAGTTACCACAAAAGTGTTCCCCATTTTGGTAGTGGTTACGTGTCAACGACGTATTTAGAACGTAGCAACGACTAGTAAAAATGACTTGAAGGTTGACTAGATAGTCAGTTTTACGGTTTTACGACTTAAAATGTTAGTTGGGTTATGCTATCCATAACATTACACTTTGTATAAATCGGTGGCTAATTATTTGTATTGGTATTTCCCTATTTTTAGCAATAGGTTACATAGGAGATACATTACTCTTTACATCTCATAGCTTTGATTTTGACCTACGGTGTCTAACAGGCCTTTCAACACTCCACTGTCGTCTGAATCACGATACTCACGGTATGCTGATTTCTACTTCAAATTGCGTCCGAGCCGCGCAGCTACGTCACGCGGGAACCAGAAATTTACACTCACCTCTTACCAGTCTTTCGATTCATTGAGTTTTCATGCAATAAAAGGTGTTGTTAGCTTTGATTTCAATTTTACTTGAGTTGATTCGTTCATTTGGAATTTTATTACCCACTAATTTACTGTTATTAGTGTTATTTAATACTGGTTTATAATATAAAGCTATTTTTGTTTTGTAACGATTAAGGGAAATTGATAGGAAAATCAGTTTCCAAAACTGCCTGAAAATACTGGACAAAAATATGTCAAAATTTACAAATTTCAATAAATGATTCTAAATATAAGCTTTTTCTACTCCTATACTATAAATTATTAATTAAATGCCAATTTTCAGTTTCATAATGATACTCATTATAACACTGGCTTCCATTATGAAACTGAAAAATTGACCAATAGAAATCTAGATTTTCAAATAACCAAGTAGGCAGACCCAATATTTTCTGTAGAATGTCGAGAAAAGAACAAAATAAATGTCGAGCCCCAGACCAAAATTACTCAATGACCAAGGTAAATACATATTTAAACTCATTAATTTTTGTTTACAATAATTTATTAAGTACTAATTTTGTATAACAGTAACATACCTATATACGTTTTAGATTAGTTTAATGTGGTTCCGTAGGGTGGTTCGAGACCCGGTTTGTGCAGTTTTTTCATATATTTTTTTCAAATTCAATTTCTTTTTCGTAGAAAAAATAGTGTATGCAAGTTTCATGTAATGGTTATTAATACACTCGCATTAACCATACGAACCTCGCCTTTGGCTCGTTTCGTATCCCTGTAACACCTTTATTAAGGAGTCTTGTATAATAAATAAAATATGATGGTAGAAATATAAAATATAAAATATTTATAATATAATGATCTGTTTTAATTTTGCCCACCCATAAATGTTTCTGTTTCAAATCTTTTCAAAATGTAAAAAATATATACCTATTACTCACATTTATTTCTACACGTTTTTACATTGTTAACTGCCAGCATCATTGTACTTACCACCAAAAAAATAACTAAGTTACTGATAATGAAGTAATATTTCATATTAATCTGAAAAACCATGTCGCATTTGAATAATAATTCATTAAGTGGATATATGCATAAAAATTAAACACAAACAGAGTATTTCCCATATATTTAGCATTGTACATCACCGATTGAGATTCCCACATGACGTCACACGCTGTCGGCTACATGCGCAAGAACAAACCGTGAGTAAGTGCATCGTGGTCTGAATCATCATATGCTTCAGACTTGGACTGTCGGAAGATCCGACTTGCTTACTTTGTCTGGAAAATGATGAAACATCAGACTTCTGACATGACTAGTGACAGATAACAGAAATGAAATGGTGACATGCCAAGAGTTCCTAGAATTATTGGCCACCGATATGTTGAGTATTCAGCTGAGAAGTCATTTTAAATTTCAAGATATACAGTTCACGGGTGAATTCCTAATTTTAATAAAGCAATATAGATGTTCGCAATGATGAAAAACATGCAAAAATCTTATGTTTTGAAGGTTAGACTGTTAGACTGTCATTCTTGTCAGAAAAAAACACTTTTTGTTGGCCAAACTGACCTTAGAATGAACTCCTTCCTCTATTTGCTTCGTAAGTTTCTTCCAAAAAAGTTTTTGCTTCAACCAACCACATTCCGAAAAATTTAACTGATGGCTTGAACGAAATAACTTCATCATATAGAATAAGTTTTGGATTAAATTCTGGAATCATTTTGGAAAATAGTACATATTCCTTTCCTGAGAACTTGAAGCCGGTATGCAGAGACCATTGTTCTAATTGTGTGAGAAAGGATTGGAATATATTTGTCATTCGAGTGGTACTTATGCCTTAACAACTCCGAGGTCATCTGCATATAAGCGAGCCTTCAGAAGCTCAAAAATCTTATTTATAGCTATAGAAGCATTGTTAGGCTAAGGACTGAGCACTGAGGAATTTCCTTTTCTTCGGTTTGACTTCCGGAATATTAATTAAGGACTCTAACTTGAAATTATCTATTCTGTCTTTAAGATCTTTACTAAGAAATCTGAGGCAACTACCACGAACATTCCATGATTAATGAATGTAGTTCTTTTATGATGTTAAATATCCAGCATGTGTTAAATGCTTTTTTTAAAATAAAAAAAATAGATATATACATGATTGTTTAGACGACAGTGCTTCATGAATAGAACTTTCCAGTTCAATAATATTATCAATGCTGGAACAAATTTGTCTAAAACCGATAATCAGTTTTAGGTTTATTTAGTTATTATATTTCGTTTTTGTTATATCAAGCCATATTTTATCCAGCTAGTTACAGTTAGTTTTATTTGAATAACTAGATTTTATTAAAATTAAAGATTATTTGATTGAATTAAATACTTCTTACCTAGTTTAAAAAAAATTGGGAAACATTCAGAATAATTTTCGAAAGAAGATATAAATATACAATGTGTTGATTCTTCTGTAATACCGACAATTATTAAAACGCTTCGCTTGTGTCGAATAGCGGCCGTTCTACAATTATAATAAATCAGACAAAGACGTCAAAAAATGAGTACGTACTCTCCCCGGGCCGTTATCTTGATCTATTGCTACGAATAGCTATTTGCAGTACCTCTTAGATATTATTTAGACGGAAGCTGGAACGTTATTCCGTATTATCACCAGCTGACCATTTCAAAACGGTCAATTACTAGCTACCACCCATGGAAATGGCTTATGAGTTTATCTATAACATGAAATAAAATTTATTAGTCAACCATACGATTTGTAGAAAATTGCATTGTCGATTGTTTTTACAGGGTGTTTATCTAATTTATTTCACTTATGTTTACAAAAACAGATTATTTAATGGTCCTACTTGGAATTGGGTGGGTGTTTGTGGATTAAATTAATTCTGAAATAAATAGAGAAGGAAGATTATTTACTCTCTTCACAGTTTGGTATTTGTTACCTATGTTAACAAAAGAAAAAATTATTAACCACTGATTCAAGAAATTCAAGTTCCCAGTAGTTAGATTTTTTTCGGGCTGAGATGGGAAACTCATGTTCGAATGGGTCCTACCAGTATCCAGACAGTGCTGGAGTCATCCCCAAGGAATGCCTACCAACCAAACCCACCTCAAGCTCGCCGCTACTCCCACCTTGGAATTACTACCCTAGCATACTTCAAGGCGGTCACTCACACACTCTCCGTCATCTACTGCCTTCTATCACACCCACCTCTCACATACCTTTTCTTTCTTAATTATGCTCTCCACTAGATCTATCTGTAACAGCCTCCATCCATCCTCTACATTTTTCCCTCTCGCGGTCTGCTTTCTCCTTCCTCCTATTTGCCAAGACTCGTCCTCTCTGATGGGTCCAGAGGGTACCTTTCATGTTTTCCCTCTCCGTTTTCATCCACTCCCTCCCTTCCTCTACTACATTCTGACTCCCCTGGCTTGTGTCCTCTTTTCCCACATAACTACAAAGGAAAAGGCCTGCCGACTGTCTCTGGCCATGTGCTCCACGCTCTCACATAGCCAGCATTCCCTTATATTCACGACTCTCTTAGCATTACACCCCGCTACCTGGTGGCCCTTCACTCCACATCTAAAGAATCTGCCCTCCTCTCTCTCCTCTAAAATAATTACCCTATTCCAGTCCAACTTAATCTCCCGTTTTCCTAGTAAAGCTTCCGCTTTCTTCCATTCCACCCTCACCACCGCCATTTTCATACCGTTCCTCTTCCTCACCACTGTCATCACCCTCGTCCCTTTCCCGATCAATACCTTTATTTGCTTTCTTACTACTTTATCTCCAATTCACGGGTCTATCCCCACCATCTTGATGGTTTTTGTTCCCCTTCCCGCTTCCACCGCCCTTGCTCCTGTTACCCTTTCCACATCCCTTAGACTTTTCTGGCCTCAACCTCTTTCTTTGCCTTTATAACCACCTCCCTGTTTCTTGAGACTCTAAGTCTATCCAACCCTTTTTCCTTCCATCTCCCTCAAACCCTTTTTAATCCTTTTCGTCCCCTCCTGATTGACTTCTCCAATATCCTTAAGGATTACCGCCTCATTCATGACCTCCTCTTCCTTTTCCCCATCTGTATAAATTGCCACCTTCGTCCCATCTGCTCTCACCCACGCAATCATCTTCCTCAGCACCTCCATCTCCACATGCTCAAGCCTGTGTAGCCCAACGCTGACCTTGCTCAAACACCTTTTTCTCATCCCTACAATCACCCTCCATCCGACAGATCAACTCCTCCGCGTTCACCCTTGCACCTTTTCTTTCCGTGGTTTGTACCTCCTTTTTCCCCTAGCATCGCGTACCTTTCCCTTAATATCTTCTGTATCCCCTTCTTCATTCCACTTTCTTCCTTAGTCACCCATACCACTTTTATCTTTCCATCCCACCTTCACCTTTATTCCCTCCCTCTTTTAATCCTCCCAGTAATCTCTAATCTCCTTCCATCCATCCCAGTCTCTTCACCCCTCCTCCCATCTTGTTTGCATTCTCTCCTTCCTACCTCCCTACCTTCCTCTCTCCTCAACCTCTCTAATTCCCTGACCCGCCCCTCTGCCACCGTCTTCTGCTCTCCCAGCCTTTTCACCCTCTTCTCCAGTCGCCTTACCATCTTCAATTTCACTACACTCTTCCTCTCTTCCTTTTTTCCACTTTTCACTTCCTCCCTTCCTTTCTCCTTTTGTCTCCTCTTCTGCTCCTTATTCTACAGAGGCGATACCTCCTTTCTTTTCACCCCAGTGTTGCTCCACTCACTTGTCTCTCCCGCCTTATCAGGTGTTCGTTTCACCAGCCTCGATTTCCCAGAAATTCCATTTCCTTCTCTCTCTTCCTTCACAGCTTCCTGCTCCACTTTCCTTGCATACTCCATACTTCATCCCAAGAGTAGCTAGGAAATAGAATGACCACCACTACAGAGTGCCGCTTGTGGTAGTAAGGCTGGGTACTGCGGGAGGTCACCAGGTATCCCGGAGGCACCGTTCCTGACTGATTTTTGCGCAGCCATACAACCATTCTCAGTTAGCAAGAAGAGGCAATAATTGTCAACTTATTCTGGTTCATTACATTTCCACGGCGTTCGCCGCTTGGACTGATAGGCACAAATAGTTTTTATATTTTTAAATAAAGCACCCTATAGCTCTGTAAGGAGTCATATTTCATTCAAGTGACTTGGTTAGAAGATTCAACAATTGGAATATTTACAATAATCAATGAGGAAATATTTCGACTCAAATCAACACCCGTTTTTTTTCTCGGTCTAATTATCATTAAAGATAAACAGTATAAACTTTTACTTTTGAAAATACAAATGCTATAATTCAACCGTAATTACAATTACATTATTGTTAGAATTAACTTATATTAAAATATCAGCCGTGAATGTCTGTTTGATAAATATCTCAGATAGCGTAATTGATTTCAATTGCATTGTTACATTATGAAAGTGTTATTGTTCGTTTAATGTCAATTACGTTATAAAAGATATAAAAATATATGAAGCAGTTAATTTATACAAAAGGTACCTTCTACACAGTCTCAAGCGATTATGATATCAAAGTGTAATGCGGATATTAAAATGCGAATACCAGTTTTTATTAGCCATCAATTATTTCGCATATTTTGTACGAAACAAAACATTTTTGCAGCTGAAATTAATTTGAAACAAAATCCTTACATTCCAACTCAAACAGTATTGTATTGTATTGGAGTTCTATACACTTTTTTTCCAATGCTTCGATTTTTTGATAAAAAATTGAATTACCCTTTGTTTTTGAAGCAAACGCACAACTTTTATTGTTTTGGTAGAATAATTTTTTAAATTCCTGATTCAAAACCGTTGTTTCCAAAAAAATTTAATCCAACTAAAAAGCTTTGGCTGTAATAGCATCATAAGATTCTTGTTCATTTGAATTATCTTAATGAAATATTAATCTTGATAATAAGATAAATGTTACCTTCTTATAAATTGAGAATCGTAGAAAAGAAATTAATGTGTTAATTTTCTCAGCGAGTATATGAAATTTGATTTTGGAAATGTACCAATAGATATTTTCAATTTTAGTTAGTTTGGTAGAAGGTTGGCCTTCCCCCTTTCTTGTCTTGAGATAAAAACAGAGTAGAAATTACATAAATAATACCAAATTTTCATTAAAATCATATTAATAAAATTGTTACCTAAATAAGTTATTTATATTTTAATTGTAAAAGAAAAACAGGTTTAAAGTCATTATTCGACCTTCCAGTGCCAGGTTGGCCACAAAAATATGTGGTTGATCAATTCAACTGGTTGTAATTAAGAAGTTATGAACTTTTTAAACTTGCCTAAATAATTGACTTAAATATCTTCTGTACATTCCTCTTGGCATTACTTGTTCTTTTTTCTCTTATTTTTTGGGAATCAAACCACAATAATGTTTTTATATTTTTTATTTCGACGTTTCGGTAGCGTTCCAGCTACCGTTGTCAAGATTAATTAGTGATTATAGTAGTTTTCCTACGACCATATTGGAAATTAACATATATCGCACTCTCTACTCTGGCGGAAAGTTGCTCATATCATCATAGTGACGCGAACCATGCGCTATGATATCACCCTAGTGTGATATCATATCGCACGGTTCGCATGAATTCGATTAACGTGGTTTTCTTATTTAAATTTACCTACGTATACCTACCTACAAAATATAGCACAAAAACACAAAATCTGTTCAAAAATTATTAAGTTTTGCCAAATTTTGTAATAAAAAAACAACTAGGTACTGCCGGAAATCGAATCGCGGTCTACTCCAGCATTCTCCGAATTGTCATGACGCGGATAGCTGTCAAATGTTCTTATTTTGGGTATATCTATAGTATAGCTGTAGGAATTTGAAAAAAATCAAATTATAAAGAATTAAAATGTCTTCTGCGTTATTTTGGAAATATTTCGCACTACAAACTGATTATTTTAAAAATAATCATATGTTGTAGGTAGGTACAGTTACTGATGTTTTTAAATAAATAAAACCATCATATTTCGTAAATTTATCGCGTGATCGTAAAAAATATATACTAATTATAAAGATGAAAAATAATAAAGTAGGCTTATGTCAAAATTCTCAAATTATAACACCAAGAATAGAAATAGTTTTTGTGAAGTGTAAGTGAAATATTTATTACTTACATAAAAGTGTAAATGAATTATAATTGTGAGATAAACTAAAAATAAAGTGTTAATCTCGGTTTTTTATTATAATGGAAGTTGATACTGATAGTAGCGAGAAACCTAAGGTACTTTTTAAATATTTACGGCCGTAGGAAAAATAGTGTATATAACTCGTTGCAAAGTGAAACACACTTATTTCATTTCCGCACTCACCGATGTCGACATTATTTTTTAAAAACCATTACATTAAACAATATTTGTTACAATTATCGCATGGTCGTAGGAAAAATAGTGTACATTACTTGTGTGAAAAATGTCACTTCCGCACTCGTTACGTGATATAATATTACCTAACTAGTGCGGAAAGTGATACTTTTCCGCACGCTATTGCAGATGGCCGGACGACGCTTTAGCGAGATCGGCCAGTAATCGCGTGCGGAAAAGTCGCTTTACGCACATGTTAGGTACACTATTTTTTCTACCAGCATGCGGAAAAAACCCAAAAGTTAACATAAAGAAACTAGTGCGGAAAAGTAGAAAAAATATAATTTTTGGTCCCTATTTTGAAGTTTGAGACTACAAAACTTTGTTGTCAAATTTTATTAAGGTCCATTCATAGTAGATCATATCTCTGGTAGAATGTGGAATAAAATATTTCATTTTATGAAATTCTAACGATATGATAGTCTACTAAAAATGGAATTCAGTGAAGTGCACGTTCCAGGAACGGTTTTTGTTGGGATAGCGCTTTTTCTCCGCTTATTTTGGAAATGTTGTTACTTTTTTGTGTATGATTATTTTTGTTTTCAAAATATGTATAACTGGTGATTTTGTGTATTGAAGTGTATTTCGATTAACAACTATTCCAATGATAAATTATAAGAAAACCTGGATAAAAACTTATGATGCTATCCTGATTATTGGAAATTTCTCTTTCCAACATTGGTAACCAAACTTGACCACGTTCAGCTGAAATACTAGCTACAGATTTATCTGCATTTAGTTGTATTAAAGCAATTCCTTTGATTTCTCGTCTTCAATTATTGGGCTCTTTCAATATTATTTTTGTCGAATCCCATTGAATTTGATGCCCCTCTTCCCAAGCATGTTTGCAAATACCTTACTTAAAGAACTCCCTATCTTTGATATACTTTTTATGTTCATTTATTCAGACTTTCAATGGTCTAGATGTTTCACCTAAATAAAATTTGTCGCATTCACAAGATATCTGATATATGCAGTTTTTGAAGATTGTTCTTCATTTTTTGGTTTCGTTTTTGTTAGAATAGATCTCAACGTATTGTTAGATTTAAAAAGCTAGTTCGAATATTGAATTTGAATTGATTACCAATTTTCGTAATTCTTTCTGATAAACCCTTAACATACGGTATTGTCAAGTTTTTAAGAACTATGTTAGCTGAATTATTAATATTATTGTTATTATTATGGGGGTACTAACAATGAGCCCTTCTCTATATTCTTAATTTCTTCATTCACAAATTCTGCCGGGTAATTATTGGCATTTAAAAAAATTTTTGGTAAAGTTTTCTTTTTTGTGAATTGATTATCATTAGACCAAATGATTCTGGCCCTATCGTATGAAGAAATAAAAAATATAAAAACATTATTCTGGTTTGATTCCCAAAAAAATAAGAGAAAAAAGAATTGACTTAAAATCTATGGGGCGAGCGATGTAGATGGAAGAACTTCCTGTTCCACTCTTTCCTTTGTCGGATTAGCTTGGTGCTACGAAGAATGTGCTTAATTTCACACAGATTTGAGGATTTCTCAAGGAAGGAAGTTAAACCTGTGAAATAATCACCAATTAGTTGATTTATACTCTTTAAGAGGATATAACCAGGTCTTACCTGTGAATTTAAATAGAGTAAGAACCCACATCTACAGTAAGGACTTTTCATTTCACGCAATCCATTCAAAAGTAGGTACTAATAAACGTACAGGCCCAATCTAATCGACAATTACTATATTTTAGGCCTCTTTCTGTATACAATATCTTGTTTATTCTCCCCCACTGCTTTGGCTCTTTATCGCTTGCTCTTTTCTGTCGAAAATGTCAAAAAATATTTTTGACTAACTTCAATTTGAGAGACTAGTGACAAAATTGTCCAGTCCCGGACGTTTGCCGAACTCTGAATATACTACTACACTATACACACTAGTGTTTAAAAGTTATCTACTATTTCTTTCTGGCTCTGTATGCAAAACATAAAAGACAACTTTCGAATAGGAATGGAAGATGTGCATGTTTTCTTATTTGCTGGGTGTTCTGCCTCACAGTTCACAAATTTTGTCCCTCGTTCCAGTCGTTCCTGGATACTTGACTTTATGCTTACTCAGCATGTCGTTTATCCATGGTGAAACCTCTGGCAATTGCAGCATTGCTTCCTATTCTCTGCTCTTTCAATCTTTCAATCGTGTTGGATGTATTAAATCTTCTTTTCCTACAACCACTATGCAAAACACGCTTTTCTACACAAATTTTTATGCGCAAAGCAGGCCTTTCCTAATTCTTTTGATAGCCGTTGGAAAAGTAATGCGAAAAGTACACGCTATGGCACTTTTCCGCACCGAAATGTCAAACAAAGCTACCTATGACCTGTCAACTTATTTTGACAATTCAACCTAATAGTGTATTTCTTATTTGTGTACAATTTTTAAATTAAAACCAAAAGTACCTAAGTAAACTATTCATTTCATTATCAATTTTAATTAATTATAAAACCAATTTAAGGAATTATGAACCAAGATCAAAATAACTTATTTTTTGAGTTGTCCAATTCGGACATTGAAAATACTCCTCCATGTATTATTGAAAAGGCTAGAACTGCTACCGAAAATTTGTTACCTGAGGTTTCAATACAAATTTATTCAAATTTTACAATTAATTATACATTCAACTGATTTTTCTATTTATTTTCATATTGTAAGTTCTTTCTATTAAAAGTTTAAATAAAATGACTATATAAATGACTGTATTTCTTTCATGAATAAATGTGGTTGTAGAAAAAATATTGTGTGCAACTTGTACGCAAATCACTTTTCCCACTCGCTAGATTTGCGGCACTCGCCTTACGGCTCGAGCCACAAACTTCTGCGCTCGTGGGAAAAGTGACGCTTTGCGCACTTGTTGTACAAACTACTATTATCTTTCCCAAATCAACTCCACGATGAAAATTATAAATCGTTTTTTGCCGCTATCGCTAGAGCGCTAGGATTTGACTGATAATGCCGATCCGAACTCGATTTATTCTTGTCGTTCCTTGGTTGACGATTCTTTTTTCCTCCCTTCTCCTCCCTTGGCGTGTATGTGTACCACTTTTTAGGTTTATGTAGTCCTCAGACCCTTTTCAGGAGCACTTTACCCAAAGCCTGCCTGAGATGGAGAAAAATATTGTCTTTATCACCAGTCTATGTATGTCCCTTCTTACTGTGCTTCACTGGTGGACGCTCTGGAGGATAATGAGTGGTGGTCTGCTCGTTGTCGTTTTTTTATTTTCTTTCCTGACATTGTTCATAATTTTTCCTAGTTTGCGGTCTGTTTGACATCTTCCTCCTTCTGTTCCTTCTGGATTTTATTGATGGACACCAGTTGCGTGGAGTTTATTTTCTAGGATATTTTGTCTAAGGAGACTCTCTCCTCTCCGCCTTCATTCGGACACTCTCTGACCTGCTTCTGCTTCTTATTTTCCCTTACATTTTTGTCATCGCTTTTTTTAATCAATCCATTTCCGATTCAAACTTCTCCATTCCATTTTCCTCCTCACCCTTTGCTATTTCTCGCTTTTCGATGTCACTTTCCAATAGCATGTCTCTCCAGATCACCTCTAATGCTGCGTTTTTCATCCGAATTCATCTATTTTCTGCCTGCTGCGAGCTCCTTGCCTTAATCTTCATATTAGTGCCTTGATTCTCCATACTCTACGGGACGTATTCGGTGATATTTCTTGTAGTCTTCTTCTCCCAACATATCTATGGTTCCTGTCCTCCTCAGGACCTTAAACATCTATTTACATTACGAAATATCTAATTTGTGCATTTTTCATTTCGCGACTTCCAATGAACTAATATGTTCAAAATCATTTTTGATGTGAGTATTAAAAAGAAGTAATTTTCATAAAAATCTATCCGAATGCCATAAATCCGTTGTAGTTTGTTCCAATAAATAAGTGATTTGAAATCCCATAAAATCACTCGTGAATTCTCCTTATCAAACTAAGTAAAGATTTTATGTGCTATTCTCTAGGTACATGGTACTTGGGTTAAGATTTCGTCCGGATATTGAATGTATCGTACGTTACGGTGTTATCTTCAATATTGTGGTCAAGATGCGCTTGTCTTTGCTAGGGAATTTACGAATTAGATTTCATTGGCGAAAGAAATTTTATTGACTATTGACGTTGTACATAACATGATAATCGTGAAAAGCTCGCTTTAACTTACGAAAGATAATTTTTCTCGCCGACGTCGTAAATAAATACTAATTCAGATGTATGTAACTGATACTTTTATGTACAAAAGGTTTTTTTTTAATTAACAATTCAAATATTTAATTGCGATTTTATAGAAAAGCAATAAAATTTATAGAATAGTCATTAATAACGTATATTGAACTATTTGTGTTGTGCCCATTTTCAAGAAAGTTATACCAAGGACGAAAAATGCAGTATTTGATCATTATTTAGACCATACTTTGCCTCCGCTCGACCAACTACCAGAAGAAGCAATAATTGTCAACTTCACAACTAGCAGTGGAAAAAATTATTTTTTTTGAAAATCACAGTTGATACTTCTCAATGGCGGAACTATTTTTATATTGATAATTTTACAGTGGCGACTCTTGGTTAATTTTATACGGGGGTCTGCGACCAAAATCTTGAATGGAACGCCCAATTTCTGCCCAGAAGTTGTTGAAATCATAAAAAAAAATTGTGGAGTGGCTTTCCAGAGCCACAAAGGGAAAATTCTTTGGGCCACACTTACATAAAAATAATGATCTCTTAAAAAAATATTATATTAATTTTTATACTCATCAAATGTAACAAACTTAAATGATACAAATTAAATGATAATTAGCCTAAAATTTTTCGAAAAAAGCAGACAAACGAAACAGACAAATTCATCAGTTAAGTCGCGTTTACACGAGGCCAGTAGGTGGTCAGGTTACTTGGAACAGGTAACCTGTGACAAGTTACTGTACTAGGGACTTGCCGTTGACCCTGTCCACACGACATCTGACATCTGACGAATAAATTAATTATGGCGTCGGTTCCAGTCGTTCATTACCTAATTATTTTACTACCAAAAATAAAATCTGTTTACCGTCTGTTTAGTCCCAATAAACTATTGTTTTCCAATATTTTCGATAGCGAACGAATGTGGTTGCATTGTGAATAATTTTCTAACACGACTACAGCTTGCATGGTACTGAGTGTTTTTCACTGGATGTGAGTTTGCTCGGATATACTTAAGCAATAGCCGTCGATATGCAACAATTGGAATCTAATTAATTGGCGACTATTGTAGAACGTTTTAGCAGAAAAAAAAGTAAACGGGCTATCTTGAGTTGACATAAGTGGAAACAAAAACAAAAACAAATGAACCTATTTAAAAAATTTTTCCTCACCTCCATTCCATAGCAAATTTGTCCAAATAAATTTTATCATGATAAATGGAAGTTTTCACTTTAAAAATTATAGGTAAACGAAAGTGGAGATGTCCCTGTATAAGAATGGGAATAAAAATACGAAGAGTTCTTATCCATCAAGTTTGATCCTGTAACCCAACCTATGAGGAAGAACCCAAGATGTGTTTTTTTTCAGTGATCTCTTCATTAGACCTGTTACACCAACATCCAGACTATAAGTAGTTCATTGGAATCTTTTCATTTAATTACTATTTTGGTATACTCATGGTATACTGCATTTAGGCACACGACAATTGTACGGTTCGGGCACATATTTCGACAATATTATCCAACTTCAAACTATCTTATCAGAATCCATATATATGATACTTACAAGATAGTTTAATATTAAAAAGACAAGGAACATATTGAAACTAGTATATAGGTGGAATACCAATTTGGATTTTGGTAGGAAAAATCCCCTATTGATGCAATCCAGATCTTCAGTCAAATGGTTATGAAGGTGACATTGAGATACATACGGTGAGCTGAAGCTATTCTAACAAAACGCTAGCTCAGAGCAATTATTTGTATCGATCTTTTTTGTTTATTTACAGCATCGGTTGTCAGGACGATAGGTTGTGTTTACTGGTTTCTAAGTTTAACACGTCGGTAAGTGATTTACTTACCGTTCAGACGTCGGTGAGTAAATTTCTTACCGACGTCTTAGCCCTAATAGTATATTAAGTATCAAGAACGGTAAGGGTTGTTTACTCCAATTTTGCTGGAGACCGGTATTACCCTTAACGTTCGAAATGCTTATACCATTTTTTGCGCGATCGTATTGAAATATTCGAATTTCGAAAAAAATAATTTAAATTTCTTCGAAATGAACAGAATGTCAAAAGTGACATTTATACTTCTCGATCAGATTAAAATATAATTTTCATTTTGGTGAAATTGTTTTCATGCTATTTATCACTTTTTATATTGTTCTGTTCGATTCTGTTCATTAAAAAATATCAATCTTCTTATTTTTATTGTTTCTTTTGCGTAATGAATGAAGTAATATATTATTTAGGACCACTTAAATGTATGTAGGGCTAGGACGTAGTTTACTTACCGACGTCTGAACGGTAAGTAAATCACTTACCGACGTGTTAGACTTAGTATAGAAACCAGTAAACACAACCTACCGACCTGACAACCAATGCTGTAAATAAACAAGAAAGATCGATCGCGCAAAAATACATTTAAGTGGTCCTGAATAATATATTACTTTATTCATTACACAAAAGGAACAAAGAAAATAAGAAGATTAATATTTTTTTAATGAACAGAACCGAACAGAACAATATAAAAAGTAATAAATAAAAAACAATTTTACCAAAATGCAAATTATATTTTAAACTGATCTAGAAGTATAAATGTAATCGTTCATTTCGAAGAAATTCATATAATTTTATTCGAAATTTATTTCAATACGATGAAATTTATGTCAATACGATCGCGCAAAAAATGGTATAAGCCTCTCGAACGTTAAGGGTAATACCTCCAGCAAAATTGGAAAACATTGCTGTCGACCGGTAAACAACCCTTACCGTTCTTAATACATCATTGTATGTAAGAATGACGTCACCCCTTATGCGTACATTGATATTGAATTAATTTTTATAAAGGAAAATTTGGCGGAAAGGCGTATTTTACGGGATAGGAAGTGACTGGGTGGGGTAAAAAAATGAAGAAAATCTGAAAAAGCCCAAAATCATATATTTCCAAATAAATATTCCAGCCAAAATATCATATTCACAGTGTTACCATATTTCTGAATAGTCCACCAATCCAACGAAATTCAAAGAAAAAGATGCAACAGATATTCTACGGAAATATTGTAAGATTCATTTTCACAAATTCAATACATATCGCTTCCCGACCTACTCATACAAGTCAAATTGTATATCTTACAATATTAGAACTGGAATACCCAACCTAACTCAACCAAACCTATCCCAACCAAACCTTCTTTATAGTTTGTAGTTTGTGTCAATTTTTCGCAAAAAACTGTTTAAAATGACTGTAAAATGTATTTTCTACAAGTTTCAGTCAGCCCACAGAAACTCAACTTGTTATTAGGTATTAAATTATAATAGTTTTCAAAAAGGAAATAAAAAATTAATAGCGTAACCTTAAAACTTGAAATTAGAAAAAAGATTATCCCCACAATCTGACAACATCGCAATTATAATATGACGTTTTTTATCGAGAAAGGTAAGGAAAATTATTGAAGAAGGTATACAGTGTTGAAAACATGGTCGCGTAATACCTATGAAAAGCTTCAACTTTAAATGCCAGTGAGAAGAAGTTTGTGCCAACAATGGAGGTAAGTTCAGTGATCTCGAGGGTTTCTTGATTAATTTAGTACCAATATTTTTCTCGAAATCAAGCATATTAACCGAATTCTTATTTTTTCTGTTTCAAAAAAAACATTTAGCTAGCTACCTCTTTTTTCGTATTTCAGTTGTGTTAATTTTTATTTACCCTGTACATTTTCTATTTGCTCTTCAAATTCAAATATTCACGATTTAAATATTCTATAAAAACTATTCTATTCAAACAATAACTATGCACCGTCATAGTCATAAAACCTATTTCGTTGAAAACAACTAAAAAAGTTGTCAGTTTTTTTTGTTTACTTCGATATCGTCCGATGTTTAGTACATTTACGTCGTTCTGCAGGTTAATTTCGTTTGTTAAATGTGTGTGCATTGCATTTTCAATTCAACGGACATAATTTAATTAGTGTTAAGACTACAAGAAAGAAAATTCACACTTCACGAGGTTCGTATTTTTTCGATTTGTAGATATTAGTGGAAGTTTAATATTTTACCTAAACCAAAGCATCGTAAACACTGAACAGAGTAGATTATCGATTTCAAATAGATGCGTTTTTGTACTTCAACTGTTTTTTAAATATCGTATTTCAAAATTTCCAGAGAAAAATCCAAAAAAAAGTTAATATTCACATTTCAACGTTTATCATTTCGTCCGATATTTTCAATAAAACTAAATTTAAAGTTCCTATAAATACATACTGGAAACTATTCGAAATCATATTTTCTCTAAATTATTTACTTTACATTGCATAAAAAATTATTTTTGTATCGATAACTTTGGACCTAATTAATATTTTTTTCGTACAAAGCCTAGTTTTGTAGGTCTCTTGAAGGCGGATATGAAAGTATTTAAATTTTTTTTTTGTAAAACCAGAGGGAAAAAAATATGAGAGAGAAACTTTAAATATCATTAAAATCTCAGTTACAAATGACTCAAACAATGTTCATTTTGACACTTCATATCCTCTTGTATGTGTTTATTACTACCTGTACACCAAAAATCATCCTGCCGAAAGAGAATAATGTTGTTGGCCCTGTTTTTCCCGCACAGTTATTATGTTTATCTGTGAGTATATAGCTATAGTGATTTGTTCAACTAGTGAGAGAAGTAAAGGCGCGTTCTCACGGGACAAGTTTAGTTGATCAACAAAAGTTGAATGAAAACTGCAATGAGAACCTATCTTTCAATAAAAATGATCAACTTTATAATTGATCAACAAAAGTTTGACCCAGTCAAACTTTTATCGTTCAAGTGATGTGTGACGAATTGTTTTCAAGTTGAAACTTGTCTTGAAACGTGTGAACTAGACAGTCAACATTTGTTGAATGTGTAGTACTCTTGCAACTGGTCGTGGTGTGTGTGTTTGTCTTTTATTTGTGAAATAAGATTTTACTGAAAGTTTGAAAATACCAGAAGAATGATTCTCAAGTGGTCTGAAAATGTTATGATAACATTTTTGGAATCATATCATAAGAATAATTATTTCTGGAACCACCGATCGGATAAATATAAAAATAGAAATGCACGAGAAAATGCTTTGGGTTGTGTTGTGAAGGAAATGGATATTTCTGGTCTTACCATTGCTGAATTGAAAAACAAAATCAAGATTATCAGAACCATGTATAAAAAAGAACATTCATTGATGTGTGAATCAATAAAAAGTGGAATGGGATCAGATGAATTGTACATACCAAAATTATTTTGGTATAAAAGAGCGGATATATTTCTAAAAGGTGTTACAAATACAAGAGTGATTCAGTGATTCAGTTTTTATTGAAATATGTGAACAACAATTATTAATTCAATTCGTAGTCAACTTTTGTTGATCAACTAAAGCTGGTCAACTAAACTTGACCCGTGAGAACGCGCCTTAACAGATATTCTGCCGCGGCAATGAAACTAACCCCTGTTAAGCTAGCAGAACCACATTGGAATTTTCAACTTTTTTTATGCCATAATTTTAGGCTATTTTCAGGCTAATTTATTACCCTATTGAAAAATTTTTTGCTCTTCAATTGTGGGGGAAATCGCGGGTTCTGCTAGCTTAACGTTAAGCTGACAGAACCAATGAGCTAATCGAATTTTTATGGAAAATTGGATTACACCATAATTTTAGGCTCATTTTAGGCTCACGTTTGCACCCACTGCCGATTTTCCTGATGCACGTTTTTTGAATAAAAACCTGGGTTCTGCTAGCTTAACCGTAAAGCCAGCAGTACCCAACCGTTAAATAACTCCGCAGAGAAGATCCAATTAGACAATAATTTTAGGCTCTACTTACACTAATTAATTACCCTATCACAAAATTCTTCAGTTATAGGAAATAACATGTGTTCTGCTATTTTCATCTAATAGCTGGAGTGATAAAATGCTAGTCGAATGTATGTGAAAAATCTGATGACACCATAATTTTGGGCTCATTTCATGCTCACTTTTGCACTCACTGCCAATTTTCCTGATGTATGTTTTTCAAAAAAAAAATCCTGGGTTCTGCTAGCTTGACCGTAAA
>CAJUYI010000043.1:379459-422731 GCA_910591695.1 Galerucella pusilla
TCACAGAACTTTTTTGCTTGGGACCCTCTTACAACACCCTGTGTAATTTTCAAATATTCTAAATTCTATAGTTGACCTATAGGGGAGTCTTTATATAATGAATAATCCTGCATATATGGAAAAGTTTTGAGTTGAAGAGGTTACCACTATAGATATTCTCAAACTCACTGAATGTTAACAAAAAAAAGAAATCATTCAAATCCAAGCTTCACACCTCTCGATAAAAAAAATCCAAAATGGCTACATCATATTGAAATTTCAGTGATTTTCACAGAAACCGATTTTTCATAAGATTAGAGCGGGGTCCTTAATGAATAAACTAATAATATATCCACATTCTAGTTGGGTACTTTAACTGTGGCACTGAATACACCTATTTGTTTCTTGCATTGCACAATTCTTACCAGTGGCAAACTTGTTTTTATGCATTTTTTTAATTAAAACAATAATATCGTACCATAAAATCCAAACGATTAATAATTAACTTAATAGTAAAAGTAAAATTTGCGCTCTACTTTTGCATTGATAAAATTTATCATTTACATCAATTTCAACATAATATTGGCAACTAGTTTTTAAAACGAGGCCAATAAAATTGACAATAATTTCATAGATATAATCGTCTATTTTTAACTTTTATAGTAGCACTTTTTTTCAAATATCCATTCCTAATAAATCGTAATTTACTGTTTGAGATTCAATCTACTCGAGCTTTTTAAATTGCCACTAATAATAAATCCCACAAGAAGTCAAATTATTTCCGGAATTTTTTTTTAAATCATGAATATGTTGAAAATTATCCTGCATCGAAGACGATCTATTCAGTAAGAAAGATCCATATCAAATTGTGTTTAAAAATCAAATAATTAAAATTTATTTTTGATTTCCAACACCGTCAATTTTTGTCTCCATCAAGTACCGGCGAAACGATACCATTAGTTACCATGTCAACTAAGTGAAACCCTAGTCAAAAGGCCGTAATAGAGGAGTTCAGTCTAAGGTCAGTGTGGCCAACAAAAGTGTTTTTTCTAGCAAGAATGACAGTTAAGGTCTACCCTTCAAAACATACGATTTTTGCATGTTTTTGGAACTTCAGTTCTCCACGTCAGTTTATGTTTGAGCGACCGAGGGTCACGACGCAAAATATCTGACCGTTACGTTACGTTTGCGTTTACGTTTGCTTGCGTGCGTGTGCTCTCTCCTGAGTCTCTCTCTCGTTTACGAAGCAGCGATTCATATGCTTCGGCCGGGAATCGAACCCGGGCCGCCCGCGTGGAAGGCAAGCATTCTACCTTTGATCAACCGATGCTATATTAAAATTCCATGCAAAGATGGTATTCGCAGTGCTGGTGATCTACTTGAATTTGTTCGGATAAACTTCCACTATTATTTCCATAATTTTTTTTGCGCGATTGATCTTTTTGTTTATTTGCAGCATCGGTTGTCAGGACGGAAGGTTGTTTTTACTAAAATATATTTTAAACTGATCGAGAAGTATAAATGTCACTTTTGACATTTCGTTCATTTCGAAGAAATTCGAATTATTTTATTCGGAATTTATTTCAATATATATCAAACCCGGGTCTACCTCGTGGGAGTCTGGTTTGCTTACCATTCGACCACCGAGGAATATGCAAATTGTTTATCTATAACGTCAGATGCATCACATAATTTTTGCTTAAAAGGAACTAAAAGGTCCTACCGTGTGTCCCGCGACACGTTCTACCTTTTTCCACTGACATCTGACATAACTAGTGACATATAACAGAAATGAAATGGTGACATGCCAAGAGTTCCTAGAATTATCGGCCACCGATATGTTGAGTATTCAGCTAAAAAGTCATTTTAAATTTCAAGATATACGCTTTGGGGGTGTATTCATTATTTTAATAAAGCAATATAGATGTCCGCAATGATAAAAAACATGCAAAAATCTTATGTTTCGAAGGGTAGACCTTAACTGTCATTCTTGTCAGAAAAATCACTTTTGTTGGCCACACTGACCTTAGACTGAACTCCTTTATTAAGACTTTCAAATGGTTGATTTCCTCTCGTTGTAGCTGCACAAAAATACCATCTAAAGATACTACACAGCATATTCTTCAATTTTACATACGTTTTGAGTGACTCCAAGTGGTAAAAAATAGATTTTTGCATATTTAAAAACCAGACTGTCAGTATTAACATCAAAAAAAATTTCCAGTATAATTTCCATACGAGTAAAAAATTCCTCCGTTGCCTTGGTGATCTTTCAAAAATAACACGTTTTAATTGGTTGAAAATTACAGGTGTGAAGTTTTCTAATAATTTATTTAAAGTTAGTTCTTTCCCGAAATATTTCTCAACCATCCCTCGTATACAGAGATATATGGATGAGCAGAAAAACAAAACGTTTTATGTCTCGCATATCATAAAATTTGTCGCCTTTGTTTTGTCAATATAAGAAAGAAAATAATGCGAAAGCAAAAGCCAGAGATGTTCCCACTTGCAACAGGCGCCTCATCCCACATGTCTTTTTATTGAATCATCATCTTGATATTATTCACACCAACACAGTACGGGAGATTTAAAATTATCTTATCGGAGTAAAACTTTTCGATTTTTTCAAAATTTTAATGGAAAAATATTTTGAGTAACGTTATGTAGATAGTTTTTTTGCAGTTTGTCTCAGAATATTGTTCAAAGCTTTAAAATATAATAGATAGGCCAGAAATAATGATACTACTTTAAAGTAGTTCACCTAACTAGTGCGGAAGGTCACTTTACGCAGGTGTTAGGTACACTATTTTTTTCTACTAGCGTGCGGAAAAAAGTTAACATAAAGAAACATTTATTATTAAATACTTATATCAAGAAATTCAATTATTATTATTTGACTTCCATTTATACCAGGGTCATGAAAGATTATTGAAATGTACGTTTTTTTATTAAAAATAAAGCAGATTTCTGATAATTTTTTTAACTTTTCAGTCATTTGGTAAACTACAGCACTACAAACATATAAGTATTTTAAATATTCAAATGTCACTATACTCCCCAAAAATCTTAACAAATATACTTTTCCGCAAGCAAGTAGAAAAAATAAATTGTGTCCTTCTAATTTTGGACCCTTTTTATCGAGTGTATTGAAGCTTGGATTTGTACGAATATTATTTTTTTTTTTTATTAATATCAACTGTGTTCCAGAAGATCTATTGTAGTAAACACGAGTAAACACTTCAACTCAAATCTTTAGAAAAGTCATACTACACTTTTCCACATGTGCAGGGTTATTCGTTATATAAGGACATCCCTATAAGTCAACTATAATAGAATTTTAAATATTTTAAAATTACACAGAGTGTTGTAAAAGAGTGTGGCAGTACAACAACCCCATTTTTTAAATGTGGCACTCTGTGTATTACTATATTTTAAAATAGTCTTCAATATGATCTCTCCAAAAATATAAAATACTAAATACATATTTAATTGAAATATACAAATTCTATAATTATTCACTCTTAAAGATACAATTATGTTATTGAAACTGGCCGACTAATATATGTTATACAGGGTGAGTCATGAGGAACTGTACGTATGGAAACTCCTAAGGAAAATGTCAAATGGACATTAAAATGTGTCCAGGTCACCATATTTGAATAATATACATGGAGGGTTGTGAATTTGCACTAATAATTCTTTTGATCATAACGTTTAAACGGCATTTTTGATTTGTCTTATATTTTGATAAAACGTTCAACTACTTTCACCTAATTAACTGACTTATACAAACTAGAAACAATGCCGGTTTCAAGAAATTAGTTCGTTTGGTTCCTATGAAAAATTTTCACCCTGTGTATAGTTTTTCAAAGCTTTAATAATAATCTTACAGAGTATACGAATAGACAACAACAAAAAATGGCGTATTAATTTTTCCCCAAACACAATTGCTAAATTTTTAATAAAAAATTTCCAAAAATGTAATTTTTTTTTTAAATTCAATGTTTGGTACAAAAATTACATTTTTCATAATTATTTGTACCATAGCTTCTGCTATATTTTTAATAATACAAATGTTTTATACCTTCTCGAATCGGCTTTCAAAAGAACATTTTTTTGGATAATACTAATACATCACCCTCATCACATCACATTCCTTTAATGATAAGTTAATGAAAAATAAAAATTAAATTTGAAACAACCTGCACATTAAGATTCTCATTTAAATTTTAAATTAAACAAAAGTAAACGAGAAGTATTGAAAAATTCAATTTATAGTTAAATTAGATTGCTTTCTTCTTTTTTCTCTTATTTTTTCGGGAATCAAAAAAATAAGAAAAAAAAGAATACGTAATGCCACAAGGAACGTACAGAAGATAGATTGCTTTAGTTAAAAATTTAGTAATTATGTAGGCAAAAAATAAATACGCTATGCTGCCTTTTTGTTAGATCCTTATTAAAATTATGAAAAACAATATACAGGGTGAAATTTTTTATATAAACAAAACGAACTATTTTTTCAAATTCCAGCTCTTACTCAAGTTTCTCCAAAATACGAGACAAATTGAAATTACCTTTATGATCAAAAGACACATCAGTCAATATTCACAACTCCCCTGTATATTAAAAATATCGGAGCAGACACTTTTTAATGGCAATTTGACATTCCCCTTGGGGTCTCCATATACAGTACCACATGACTCACCCTGCATCTCTGTTGTAGAATAGATGGTATTCAAGAATTATGAAAATATTCCACGTAGTTCCTTACTGTTGAAACGATTAATTTATTTTGTTCAATTTTGTGTACATAGTAGAAAAGTATATAAAATTATTTTCAACTAAAAATGAAACTAACAATAGGAATTGTTATCAAAAAATACAGAAGATAGACCCCGTTCAAATAAGACGAAGCCATCTTGAAGTTGCAGGCGTATGCTCGAACTTGTCAAAACCAGGGCCAAATTGTGAAATTGATATTCGACTTCAAATCAGTACCGTAACTTTCTTACATTTTGTTGGTTAACAAAAAATTAAAATATTTAAAATGTACGTTCAAATAAAAAATACTTAGAAGTTCTTTGAAGCTTTTCGAGATATTTTCACATACTATACACTAGTATTTGAAAATACTTCCATTATTCGATGAAATCGGCCAAAAATTAAGACTCAATTGTGTTCTCATATTATTAAAAAAAAAGTGAAAAAAAACACAAAATAGAAGCATGAAAAATTTTTAATTCATGAAAAATAGTGGTAATACCTTGGTTATGTGGTGCACTCAAATAACTATACTGTATTTTACTATATCATTGTTTTGTACAGTGGCAAACATCATTGAAATGCTGAAACTCGAATAGATACTAACATTTACCTACCTACCTAAATAAAAAAATATAAAATATTATCATGAATTAAATGACAGCACGAATAGTAGTCTTCAAATTGATAAAGGTAGTTCTCTATTTCACCTATTTTCATAAAAGATTCCTATTAGAAAATGATGAAAACTTTTCCATATATTTCAAAACAATCTGATTGCCAAGAGTGATAGATTATTATTCTTTTTCATTTAAGTTACCGATGATTGCTTAAAGGAATTTGGATTCCATGTTGAGTTTCAGACTCCATGAAAGCTGCAACGTCAGCCCTTACTGTGTATGATTTTTACCTTAACACCTACAAGTTTTTCATGATGCACGGTTCTGGATCAAATAAAACACACAACACTCACAGATAAACTAGCTAAGCGTCTTCAAATATTCAAAAATTGAAAATATTCAAAAATCAGGAATATTCCAAAATTAAAAATATTCAAAAATCAGAAATATTAAAAAATCGGAAATATTAAGAGATTTAAAATATAAAAAAATTAAAAATATTCAAAAATCAAAAATATTAACAAGTCTAAAATATTCGACAGTAAAGACCTCAAATATCTATAATAAAATTGCTGTCGGCATAAACATAAAACGTTACAAGCAGCGTACTGGAACCGCCTTCGCATTACTTCAGCACGTTACGGTGGTCTTTTAACTAGTCGGGTTTTCTCCTCTCTTCCATTCCTTTTGTCTCGATTATAGACCCAATTACTTTGTATCCATTCTGCAATCCTTGTTCTGACCTTACCAGACTTTCAATCATATCGGTTTGGTTGAAAGGTTTCCCTTCTGCTCTTTCAAATTCAGCTCTTGCTTCTGCCCACCTTTGGCAATGAAATAGGGTATGTTCGGCATCATCTAACAGTGAACAATACACACATAGGTCGTTTGCCTTCTTCTGTCTATCATACAAATAGTTTTTAAGGCATCCGTGTCCCGATAAGGCTTGGGTGATAAAGTAGTCCACTTCACCGTAACCTCTTTCAACCCATGTTCTGATGTTTGGGATTAGCCTGCATGTCCAGCGCCCGTAAGTGCCATTTTGCCATCTGTCTTGCCATTCGGTAAGCAGATTTTCTCTTGCATTTGAACCCAGCGTTCCATTATATTTTTTGCACCTTTCCTTTGCCATTAAGTCTATGGGTGGGACACCAAATATTACTCCAACTGCTTCTGCAGATACAGTCCTGTAGGCAGAGCATACTCTGATTAGCATAAGTCTCTGTATTCTTGTTAGTTTTTGTATCTGTCTGTTTTCTACTGCAGGATGCCAAACAGGTGCAGCATACAGTAATTGCGAGTGCACAACACTTGATAGTATACGGCGCTTTGAGGATGTAGCACCACCCATATTCGGAAGCAGTCTCGACAGCGCACTGACGGTCTTCTCAGCTTTTTCTATAGCCTTGCTTATATGCACAGAGAATGTCACTTTTGTGTCCAACCACACTCCCAGGTATTTAGCGGAGTTCTTTCGAAGGATAGGGACTCCTTTTACTGTGAAATGGATTGGCGATATTTTCCTCTTTTTCGTGAGGACACGGCCTCAGTCTTCTACGGAGTCATTTCCAATTTTCTGCTTTTAAGCCAGTTGTCAATTCTCTGTAGGGCTATGTTCCCATTGTTCATTAGAATTTCCTCATGCTTGGCTGTAACGACAAGCGCTACATCATCCGCAAACCCTATTAATTCAGATCCTTTGGGTAGCTTCATTTCGAGGAGGTCATTGTATAGCACATTCCACAAGGTTGGTCCCAGTACTGACCCCTGCGGAACGCCACTATTTACCATCCTTGCTCTCTGCTCACCGACAGCTTCCAGAATTATTTGTCTTCCACTTAGGTACGACGCTATGATGCTGATTAAGGCTCCGTTGATTTTTCTACGTCTTAGTTCGTCAAGAATTATCTGCCAGGACGCGCTATTAAATGCGTTTCTTACATCTACGGTTATCGTTGCACATATTCTTCTGTGGGCTGGAGAGTGCGATTCAGCTTTCTTGGCAATTTTTATAAGTTGCAGGACGGCATCAACTGTCTGTCTCCCTACTCTAAGCCCGTACTGTCTCTTAGAGAATCCTTCCGTTCTCTTTATCTCTTCTTTAAGCCTTAACAATATTAGATGCTCAAACATTTTACCTTCCACCCAAGGGGCATATAAATGATAGGACGATGGGCTATCAAGCGGTTTGTCTCCTTTTATAAACAGGACGAGTTTGGCGCGTTTCCATTGTTCAGGAAATTCCGCCTTCCCAGCCAATGCGTTGTACATTTTCAGAACGTATGTTGTCTTGTGGAGAGTAACAAACTTCAGGATTTCAGGTGGTAAATTTCCAAGTCCAGGCGCTCTCTTGTTTTTAAATTTTTCACAAGACTTTCTAAGATCGAGTTTACCTACTGCATCCCCTTATGGTAGGTCTATCGAACAAGTTGGTGGCGCCCCAATTCAATTCATAATACTTTTGAGTACGCCAATGCTAAAAATATCAAATATTGTTAAATAATTCCACATGATTTTCACATTACCATAACGAAGAATATAAAATACAAACTCACCTTTTATATCGAGAGTACATATTACAAATAATTGTAATTTTTTGCTTAATATTCGTTGTGCTTCTTTGAATATTCGAAGCATTATCGGTATGTTTGCGATACAAATTCAAATTAAATTGAACTCCATGTACATTGCACACGATAGTATATATATGTATAAGTTATGTTGTGGTTTCTCGATCCAATTGCATATAATAAAGTTTAAACTTAAAAGGTAATTCCAAAGAATATGCATATCCATTATTATTTATTTAAAAATCTTCGGTATTTTGTTATACATTCCACCTTTTTCATATAATTATAGACCGGTCGATAAGAATATTCATCAAGGAATAAATTCTGTCACTATAAAAAAAAGTATAGTGAACGTAATATTTTCAATGCAGTTATCTAATCCTATATCCCCTCCAAGTTATATTGCGGACTATGACGGTATCGTATCGAATTACAGTCGAACAAAGAGTCGACAACTTTCGCACAAGTTCGCACAATATCTATTACGGCAAGTATACCTATCTAACTTTATGTACAGAATGGTGGAATAAGTTGACGTTTTTTATCCAGACTTAAAAGACAGCGATATCCCCAATCTCGAGGAAGATTTTCTTTAAATAAATAAAATTATAATCTGAAAAATTTGAAAAAATTGCAGTGAAAAAAGTACCTAATATCACGTATCATGAAGAGCTTATACTATTCACTATCTTCGAAACTTATCACACAATTTTAATGAGATTTGATATATTATGTGGGTCTCAAGTTATGTGAAATTCATAGAAAATATGTTTACGGATATGACACTTCCGATTGTACCGGATGTGAGCAGTAACATTTTTATTTCAAATAGAACACCCTGTATATTACTAACTTTCCGGATTCTACATTGAATTTTAACGCAACATTGTGTAGAATACCCTATACTCAAAATGTATACTTTTCGAGACATTAATTATTTTTATATAGACTTTTTTATAAAAAAGTCTAGGTGAACAGCACCAATAACAGACAAAAATTGCTTTATTTTACTACTATATTGTATTGTCATCGGTCCTTGAAAAGTGTGTAAAAATCCCAGAAATAATCTAAGCGTTTAAAGTGAATAAAAACCGAGTTTAAGCTTTCCGTCATAAATGGAACCCCCTATATTTTACTTTTATATTGTAATGTCATCGCTCATTGACAAGTGTGCAAAAAAGATTTGGAATTAATCTGAACGTTTAATGTGGGTAAAAATAAGGTTGCGTTATAAATGGAACACCCTTTATTTCACTACTTCATGTATTGTATTGTCATCGGTTCTTGACAAGTGTTGAATTTATTAATCTGTGCGTTTAAGTGGGTTAAGCCCAAAGGAGTCGGTTACAAACATACACACATACTGGTGAAGTTAATAAAAGCGTGTTATTAGGGGGAGTCTCTGTTCACTTTTCTATACCTTGCGATATACAAATTGAAAATATCCAGAAAATTGGAAAAAAAGGTTGAACGTGTCGCGGGACACACGGTAGGAACTTTAGTTCCTTTTAAGCAAAAATTATGTAATACTTCTGACGTTATAGATAAACAATTTGAATATTCCTCGGTGGTCGAGTAGTGAGCAAACCAGACTCTCACGCGGTAGACCCGGGTTCGATTCCCCGTGAAGAATTTTTTTTATTGTTAATTTTATTTTTAAATAATTATTCTGCTTGATATCAATAACGACACCAGGTAGACGTTTGAAATATTTAGCAGAATATTCATTATTATAGATGATGGTACGGTACCCTTCATGAGGGAGTCCGACTGACAACATCTACTTATAACAGCATCGTATATTTAAAAGGGATACCGTAGCATTATACAAATTGCACATTCAAGGACTGTACGTTTACCACAAAGAAATTAGTGGAAACATTAAATTGAATTGTAAAATTTTCAATTTGAAGTTATATTACAGTTTACAGAAATTTTTATTTTCTAGATTTTTCTTAAGTGGGTCGTAGAAAAAATATGCTGTTTGTGTGGATTGTCCATATCGCACTTGAACGATTAAGCACCCCGCCTACGGCGTCGTGTGCGATATGGCCATCATATCCACACTAGTTGCACAAACTACTATGTCTATCAAAATATGCCCTTTTACATTTAAAAACAACCTGCCAAATGTCAAATCAATTTATCCATCCATTTTAAAGTTATCGAATTAAAACATTCAAGTCTTCAAAATGAAAAGTAAATGTGCTAGACCCCTTAATCCTTATATCATTTTGTCCAATTTTACGAGAGGAATCTACATGCAAACGTTGTAATTACCCTTAACGCTCGAGATGCTTATACCATTTTTTGCGCGATCGCATTGAAATAAATTCCGAATAAAATAATTTAAATTTCTTCGAAATGAACAGAATGTCAAAAGTGACATTTATACTTCTCGATCAGTTTAAAATATATTTGCATTTTGGTGAAATTGTATTTCTGCTATTTATTATTTTTCGACGTCTGAACGGTAAGTAGATCACTTACCGACGTGTTAAACTTAGAAACCAGTAAACACAACCTACCGTCCTGACAACCGATGCTGGTGAATAAACAAAAAAGATCAATCGCGCCAAAAAATTATAGAAATAATAGTAAAAATGTATCCGAACAAATTCAAGTAGATCACCAGCACTGCGAATACCAGCTTTGCATGGAATTTTAATATAGCATCGGTGGTTCAGTGGTAGAATGCTCGCCTTCCACGCGGGCGGCCTGGATTCGAATCCCGGCCGGAGCATATAGATCGCTGCTTCGTAAACGAGAGAGAGACTCAGGAGAGAGCGCACGCACGCAAGCAAGGCACATAACGAAGCAACGTAACATAACGTAACGTAAAGTAACGGTCAAATCTTTTGCGTCGCGACCCCCGGTCGCTCAAACATAACCCGACGTAAAGAGCTAAAGTTCCAAAATAGGTTTCATCCCTATTTTCAAATATTAATGCTAAGTTTAAAAGAGACAGACCAATAAAAGAATAGAATTTGTAGAATTTGAATCGTATTTTATACACAGCTTGTTTAGCCGGTGGTATATGGTATCAATTTCTTTTATTATAAAACTTTGAAAAGGCATCCTAGCTTCTTTACATTAGTGTAGTTATTTTCGTGTTTTTTTTTCGACATAACTTCTTTCTTAATCGCAAGTGCTTTGTTTTTTATAAAATTAAGACACAAATATGTTTGAGGGTTTTAGTTTATTGTCAGCTGATTGAACAGATTAAGCCCAACCCAATGAGACTCAATTGAACAACAGAAACAAAAAAATGTATAGGAATGTAGGGCTATTCCACCAGAGACTGTTCAAAAGGTCCTCGAACCGTCTGTACTTGTGTACAGGAAATGGAAACCATATTGAACAATTTACAGGCTGATTCATAAGTAATGGGCCAAATTGTAAATCTACGTTCAGAAGGCCAAAATAATAATATTTTCATTAACAATAACGCGGCATCGTGCGTAATTCCGTGAGTGCGTAAAATGCTTCACAACATGAGTTACGAACTATACTTCACCTACGACCTACTTGTACATATGTATTTATAAGAAGCATGAGAAATAGCAGTTACATAATTAGAGGTGCTTGGTAAACTCCATTTCTATTACTCTATTACCAATGAAAGAAGCACATTGATGAACTAACGTTTAATCATCATTAACATATTGTTGATAATCAAAAGTCATTTTTCATTTGAAATCAATACATACTTTTAGTCCTTTGGGCTTTTCATAGTTAAACGTGGGCATATCGAATGTTTTCAAATGGTAAATTTTGAATAAAATGGCGACGTCTATTGACAGTTGCTAATGGGTTGCTGGGAAAGCCGTGCGATTTACTTTACAGCTTTGCGTTTTTTTTACAGTGAGTAATAGACATCATTACATTGATACCGACTGTGTGTTATTGACTGATAACAGGGGGGTTCGTAGGTAAACAATATTAAATGCCATTCGTCTTCAAATTGAGACCCTGTACATAAATACATACAAGTAAAGCTGATATAATTTATTTAGCTGATTTATTTTACTTTTCATATGCATAACTTTGCTATGGTTGAAATAATACCTTTCTTGGTGTGCGTCATCGTTTGTGACGTATATTCGGGTTTTCGGCATGTCGTTTATTTTATTTGCTATTTTGACATATAGTTAACCTCAAATTTTATAAATAAAACATCTGTATCGTATTCAGCCAAATTCGAAAAGGCTATGAAATAAATAATTACCAGCTTCTTTTTCTAACTGAGAGTACTTGAGAACTTTCAAAATACTGATGTTTTTCCGTATATCCATGCATATTTTTGTATTATTCAAATATATATAACAGTAAGATTGATATTCATTTTTCTTAAATAATAATTGACCGTAAACAACAAAGTACAGACCTGACGAGAACTGTCAGTGTGACAGTAGAAAAAGACGTAAGACACATTGCCGCTACGAAAGTAACGCCTTCATAGTATTTTGACCTACGGATTGATAGGTTGCGCTTGCGCGTAATCTAAACATCAACCAATCAAATTTTTGTATTATTTCAACTATCTATCTATCGATATCTATATATCGAAAAAAAACTGATTCCGCAGGGAAATTCGAACTCGCGATATTCTACTTAGGTACTAACCAGGTGCCTCAATCAACTAAGCCACGGTGCCAGCTAGTGCATTGGCACTAGTAAAAAGTTTCAAACAATGACCGTTTTAAAAACGATATAACGTCATGAATTTTTTTAAAAAATATATAAAATAAGAAGTAAAAACTCCCTATATTTTATTGCTATGATGTTTAAAGTGAGTCAAAATCGAGTTCAAAGGAGTCGGTTACAAACAAACAAACATACATCAAGTTTAAGCTAATAATAATCGTGGTAAAATCTTGTTTTTTCTCGCAAATATCTTGGCGGAAAATTTATCAAACTCTTTTTTTAACTAATTTCTGTTATTCTAAAATTTCCAATTTGGTTCCTTTTGTGAATGATAAATTAATTTATTTTTGTCACTAATTCCATTTGATACTATATTTATTTTCAATTCAATTCAATTTACCTCCTTCCATTTCGGTAAAAAATAATTTCTCGCTATAACCAGGTGGTTTATCAACAATTTCTCCAAAACAAACTTGAACTTAAAAAATGATAATGTCAAACCCACTACCGGACTAATAATTTAAAAGCCTTTCGGTATTTTGTAGTACATACCACCTTCTTTTTCCCATATAAATATGGGAACTGGAGTACATATACACTGAATTCCGCGATGCAGTTATAAATCAGATGTATTCGTTATATACGTATGCTGAAATATTTATTAATGACCATAGAAAAACCATAATATATCGTCCATTCTTATATACATGTACGAGTACATACATGTATGCAACGAAGCTTCTTTGCAAAAGCAGCTGCTTAACTCCATAGATTCATACTTAATAGATGAAACTTGAGTATTATACGAGGGCTGCCTCATACATTATTATTAACCGTCAGTAGATGACTGTATTTGAACGAACAATGATATGAAGCTTTTTAATACTGAAGTTACTGATGCAGTAGGTGTCTTAAGGTGATGATAATTGGGTTACTAAAATGATCACAACAAAAAGAACTCTACGATTATAGATACAAATACTGGATTTATGTTGAATCTTACTGCGAACGTTTCCTGCAATAGTGGAAGTATCATTTCGTGGCTTTACCATGGATATCGAGCGGCTTGAAACAAAAAAAAGACCTTGAAGTTTTTTTTAAAGGAGCCGTCCCTTTGCCGGCACCTCAGCCTCCTGGGCTTATTGAGGATCCTCCTAGTGTTCTGACCACAGCCTATTCACCCAATCCGTTCCCTGTATTAGCACTGTTCCAATGTTTCCATCAGCCAAAGTACCTAACAGAACAAAAATGACGTTCCATGTATTCCAAAACTGCAAAACTATTGTGCAAAATGTCAAACAAACGCTTACATTGAAGGAAAAACATACAATTTGTAACAAAAAAATGGTAATCTGTTAAAACGTTGATTCTCAATATATGAACTTTCTTAAATTTTGTTTATTTGTCCAACCATTTTTTTTAATATTATAGCACTTTTTCTAAACTTTGCCATCGCGTATCATGTTCATGTTCTATCTCGTACGACTCTGAAGAAGTCTAATGACACCGACAGGAGTCGGCTGTGCCGTAACAACATTAGAATCTCCAATTTTCTCTTCCACTAATGGTATATTTCAGGCTCTCAAACATATTTCCGATCCTAATAAAAATGTCTGCCTATGTACAGACTCTCTTGCCTCTATACACTCCATTAAAGATATATTCAGTGACCATCCTCTTGTACCGAATATCCATGTTACCTACCAACTCTTCTTCTCCCAAAATATAACAGTTATGGACACTATCTTATATTGGTATAATGGGAAATGAACTTGCCGATCAACTAGCTAAAAGAGCCACAACTTTGAACTATGATGCAGATAACATCCAAATTGCATCCGATCTCAAGCAAGTCATCAAGCATAAGGTCAAAACTCTATAACAAGTTCATTGGAACTCCATCCCGACAAAACTGCAAAAAATCAAACCTTCATTAAGCCACCCTTGCTATATTGGAGCTTCCAGTCTCTCAAGGCAAGACCTAGCGGTGCTGAGAAGACTAAGAATCGGTCACACTAGATTCACTCATGGCTACCTTATGTCATTCAACAATCGACCATTCTGTTCTACCTGTAATTGCATATACACCGTTGAACACATTATTTTAGAATGCCAACAGTACACAGCTAGAAGACAACAGCTCAACCTCGAGGGAAGTCTTCAAGAGATACTCGGAAATCCAGATAATGTCCTCACCGTTCCCCAGTTCCTGAAAGATGTCCAGCTATACCACAAAATATAAATATATTTATTGTATACTTCACTGTACCTGTGCAAGTGGCCTTAGTAGCCGAGCACGTTAATTGTAAAAAAAAATCTATGAATTTTCTTAAATTTTGTTTATTTGTCCAACCATTTTTGTTGAGTTTTTTTTAATAGTATAGCACTTTTTTAAACTTTCCCATCGCGTATCATGTTCATGTTCTATCTTCGTACGACTCTGAAGAAGTCTAATGACACCGGTGGTGAATCAGCAAGTGGTCCGCTGCAAAAGTAACGACATGTCAATTTAAAAGCCTCACTTTGTTCATACACGTAGCAAACAATAGAACAATATGTGACTATTAAATTATTTATTTAATACGGCACCCACTCGTTACACTCGCGTCATACATCTTACAAAGATATATTGAAATTACACCTTCAATTATTGTAGTATGACAAGTAGTGAACGCACAGGTGTTAGATACGATATTTCGTTACGAAATTATGGACGTGAGCTTTTAAGAGAATTAACAAGACTTTTTTCATGTGTGAATAAAGTAATGGTGGCACACACAAGTTACTGTAATTTTATTTTTTGATGTTTTACCGAAATTTTTGACGGTGAAGCCGGAGTGCTCGAAATAGAGCAACTGTTTTAGAGACCAGTTATCCACGAATACTTTACACTACTTTTTTTATTGGTGCACTTTGAAATTATAAATACTGGTATCTATTACTACTACAACAAAGAGAAATTTCATTTTTTTTTGACACTGGCAGAGCCAACAGGCCAGTTATAAACAAAGTTCAAAACCGCCTCTCGATATCTTAATCGGTTTCCAAGTTATGGGTTCATAAAATGTGTTGGAATTCAAATGATCACCCTGTATTTCGTTTACTTATGAACCAGCCTTTACAACAAACGGAATGGTTTCTTCCCAAAATTGTCGACATTGAGCTAGTGAAAACCCGAGCAACAGGATTAACTGTAATAGTAAATTTGCTAAAAAAGTTTTGGTGTGCAGTTTTACCGGATCGAAAAATCGGACTGTATTTTCTGGAAAATATGGACCAATATTTTCTCCGCCTGATCCCCCGATTCAACTAATTTAGATTTTTTCATGGGGCTACTTAAAACGAAAATCTTACGCAAATAATTCAAACCATAATATTGAAGACTTGGAACGAGCTATCATTGATGCCGTTAGGTTAGGATTGTGGTGAGTGGGTCTATAGGTCCTCCACTGCGACTCGCAAGAGTCTATTGTGGCTCACACCTATTCAGATGTCACCAAATAAATTCAGCTTCTTAACAAAGCCGATTATTTTATTTGGTGAATGATATTTCAGGTCCGAGGGCGAGGGAGAGACCCTGCCAAACATCAGATACCTGATTCGAGCCGCGGTGGAGCAGGCACAAATTATATTCTCTGCTGTTTCATCATCTTCCAAACAAAGACGGTAAGTCGGATCTTCCGACAGTCCAAGTTTTGGCATATGATTATTCAGATGACAGTGGCCTGTTAAAAGGCCTGTTAGACAACGTAGATCATGCCTGCTAAGGTCTAACATTTGTTTGGAGACATACTTCGAAGGATGTATAAAAGCCTTCGAATGAATCAATCCTGGTAAATTATACCAGAAGTCTAAAGATCTTCTTGCTGTCCAGGTATTTAGTGTTTGTTTGGCAAGACTTATCGCGATGCCAATTGTAGGTTCTGGTCCGATAGAAACACGTGCGGCACCCTCCCTTGCAAGAAAGTCTGCCTTCTCATTTCCTTCCATGCCACAATGGCCAGGGATCCAGACCAGCAATACTTTATTGAGTTCTCCTAATGAGGAGAGTCTTTTTTGGCAGTCTAAAACCAATTTCGACGTTACACGGCGAGAGCAATGGCGTAAATTCCCGCCTGAAATACGGTTGCATAGGATCCTAGAGAGGTTGACATTTCTGTCCTAGGTCTGCGCCCGTATAAACCTGCACAAGAGCCTGAGGGTGTTTTTGAGCCGTCTGTGTACCAACAGCTGTCTACTCTTAATAGTTTATCCTTACGGAGGACCCATTCATCTCTATTTGGGATTAGGACGGTGTAAGGCAGGTCGTAGAGTTTACTGTTGGAGGCATTATGTCAGAGGTCATTCCCAGAATACTTTGACTTTCACTGTCCGCTAGTATTCTGCTTCGTTCTGCATAATCCTGATTTGTGCATTTAGAAATATGTACAATTCTGTATGCTGTCCATCTAGCCTCTCTTTCCAAAAATATATGGAGAGGAGGTAGGACCAGAACGATTTCCATGGTTGCTGACGGTGTGGAGCTGATAGCACCAGTGATTGCCAGACAAGCCTGTCTCTGTAAACCAGAGAGCTTTGCTTCGGCCGTTCGCTGTAAAGCTTTTGGCCACCAGGCAATAGCTCCATATGTGATCATTGGTCTAACGATCATCACATAATATCCAATAGATTTGTTTGGGTCCCAAGCCCCAAGATTTTCCACAGATCCTGCTGAAACACTATTGTTTGAGCACCAAAGAAACAATACCTGTTGGGCGCTAATGAAACAATTAAAGTTTAAAGTTGGATGATGATGAAAAACTAGGTTTTTAAAATTAACAAAAAAAATGATTTTGGGTTGTATTGTAGGTTCTTGCCTAACTAACCACTTAAATTTGGTAGCAACTAGGCCAGTTCGCAGGACTTAGTTACTAATTGATCTTAAACAAAAAAAATTAGAAAGGAAAAGAGAAGGCAATTTTAGGGCGCCACTAATTTTCTTTCCTAAAAGAAAATTAGAAACAAAATCAAATTTAAGAGTTAGCTAACTTTAATCTGTTAAGAGTAAAATGAAAAAATACGTTTCTGTATAATAAATAAAACTAAAGAAGTGAAATAATGTATATATTAAATTCCAATTACAAACAAAATAGGTTAGTATGATATAATTAAAAAAATACTTAGAGTATAGACTACTTTTGAAGATGATGTCGATGGAGATATTATCCAGTACAGCTGGAGAAATCTGCAACTTAGCCTGGGACTGTGGTCTTCCACTATTGACTTATTGTAGTTTCACCATGAAACCGCTTCTGGCAGGTTTAAAAAAAACTTTTTGTCTACCAGGCACTGCTAGTTTTCCAGGTACTGTTAGTTTTCCAGGTACTGTATTTATTTAGGTACTGTTTTTCCGGTACTATTAATTTTTCAGGTACTACCAGCCTTCTAGGTATTGTGCCCCAGAAACAGTGCAGTAATCCAGATACTCAAGTAACAAAAGCAGGAAGGATTTTAATTTCAACAAACTAAGTTTCACGTGGATTACTGCACAGTTGTTGTATCGTCGACAAACGATGAGAGAAGCCCCGCCGGGACCTTTCTCATCCGTATTTAAAGGACATTCGAAATTTTAAATTTCGCGGTAAAATACCTCTTGAATATTGATTTTTGGTCTACTAGTTCATTCCACCACAAATCACAAAAGTTAAATAATTTATTAAATATTTGAATGAAATATTTTTAGGTAATTATATAGACTATTCCACCAAAAATCAAAATTCTGAAGTCATAATTACACATTTTTAATATCTGAAATGTTAACTAACAAAGTTAACGTTTCACTGCGACATGTCCACAAAGATAGTCTGGCCTTATGGATAACTTTTTCCAAGTGAGCGTTCCAAGTAAGTTTCTTATCTAGGATAATCCCAAAATATTTCACTTCCGCTGCAAATGGAATAACATCACCATTGTAGGAAAGTGGTGGAAGATCCTCCAACTTCCTTTTTCTAGTGAAGGGAACTATTATTAGTTTTGTCAGGGTTAACAGACATCTGTTCCCTCTGACACCAACTGTGGACATCGTCCAACGTCTTTTGGAGGATATTATATGCTACCTTTCCTGACTTGGTCCTTGCCAAGATGACAAGGTCGTTTGCATACGCTTGCGGTTCTACCCCTTCTCTTTCGAGATCGCTAAGCTTAAGCTTGATGCCGTTAACGACATTTTTCCAGAGATACTGCGAAATACTTACAAATAATTTGGAAAGAAAGTTGAGAGATATTTTGAAGCTGGGGGAGGATGAATTGAATAGTTTGTTGTTTACCCAGTGTTTCTTACATTATTATTCTGTATTGTTATTTTTGATAGTGATTCTTGAATGGTTAACATTGTCGTCAAATATTTATTGAATAATGACAATTTGGAAATTATTTATGAAAGTTAACAGTTACTTGGTACATCGTAAACGTCAATCACTAGATTAATACATCATTTTAAAACTTCCAGTTTTCATAAAACTGACTATAAAATGAGACGGGTTTTAAAAATCTTGAATTTTATTTCATTTTATGGAGCTTCAGAACTAGCAATACTTTTTATCAGGAATAACATTTTTCACTGAAACTAATATTTAAACATTTTTCACTTATAGTACCGGGTGGCCACATAAAAGCAAATTGCTGTATCTCAGAAACTACTCGTCATAGAGACTTGCGTTAACAAATGTTATACCCAAAGCGTCCAAAAAAAAATCCTGGAAATCATTTTCAATTGAATTATTAGAAAAAATTTAACTTTAACGCCTTGTATCCTTTTTCACAGCAATATTTTAATAAGGCATATTTGGTCCTTCCGTCATATAAAAATCTGCCCTTAGCCTATTATGTCCCAATAGTTACCATGTATACCTATAGTTATTTAGAAAATCTACTGCGTCTGGGTTCTTTTAGGAAGTCAGGAGTTCAAAATTTGTTCTACATTTGTACAGTTCACATAATTGATTCTATAACAATTTATTGTATACATTTCAACGTTTTTTTTAATCCTGATATTTACGAGATTCACAAAATATTATATTATATAAATTTCAGCTTGGAATCTTTAGAACTTCCGTCAGCACTTCGTAAAATCCTACATGATTTATGAAGTAACAATAGTAAATTATTTATAGAACAAGTTTTTGTCGCCCATCGTTGTTGTTATAACAATATCATACTTATCGATTCCACCTACGTTGAAAGTGGCATACAACATTTATTATTATAGAGACTGAACACATTGGACTATGAAATTTTTTATCAACGCCACAATCTTTAGTAACCAACGAAATATTATAATTGTTGATGGAAATTGATATGAAAAATTCGCCATTTATACATTTTCTCTAATAATTTTATCTTTGAAGATCAGATCAACATGTGTGTCCGAAAGTTTTATGATCTTAATATGTGCAGGTAAAATTTAAATTCCATAAAAAAACTGAAATAATCAGATTTTAGCATCTAAAAAAACCCATTCTACAAGCTTCCAGTGTTATTCTAAAAGGGAATTTTTACTTAAATCTTTAGATTGATTTTGATTCGAAATTCACTTATATAATATGTAAAATTTTAACTTTCTCACTACATTCACTTTAACATTGGAACTCTTCCCGTTCCTCCAAGAGTATGGATGAGGCTTTTCCCCCATACCAATCGACGCTACAGAGGACATTGAAGATCTAAGAATTTTCACGAAATTAGAAATATGATATCGCTGAATAATAATTATTCTAACGCTTTGTAAATTTTTGAAAATATTTTTTTTCTACAATCACATTAAAAAGTAGGCTTTTTCGCTTACCATTGACTAAGAAAAGTTGACGTTTCTTGAGGAGAGTTACTTTACGCTCGCTGAGCGTACAAAATGGCAAAACGCATAACAACCCATGCTACAAACACAATAGAGTACACGCATATTTAGATAATATTTTGCTTGGATATTAATTTATAATAGTAAATATGATATTAAAAATTACTAATCATGGGAAATAAACCAGTTTCCATTGGAAATTACTCGCAAATTTCAAAATAAAATTCAAATTTCAATGCACTTTCCGACCACAACCCGAGAATTTCCGAACGCTACCGATGATACGTGTGATGCCATATCTTTTGTGTTTACTTATGTCAATATGGCCGGTATTGCATTAGGTTATGTGAAGTTGTGTGTTGATATTGTATTTTAATCAACTATTAATTTCTTCATCGACGTAAAAATATCATTTATATGTTTGTTTGAGACCATTACGTGTTTTTGTGTGCTTTTTTTATTTCTAAAAGTCAACGTAAAGTGGAAAGTGGTTTTTGGTGGACTTTCAAATTTTATGATTTTTAAAGTCGTTTTAAAGGTAACGTAATTTTTTTGAAAAAATAGGTATGCAAGGTGTTCGGAGACCTGATAAAGCGTCAATTTCCACCAATAGCGAAATTTATGCTTGTACCCTATTGTATTGACAGTGACAGATATAAAAGTTTGAAACATATTTGAATTGACATATTTAAACTGACAGATTTTGAAAGTTTTTATGAATTCTAATTAGCGATTGTAAGGGTTGATAACCGAGGGTTGAAAATTGATAAAAGGGTGAACAAATAAACAATTGACTTACGTATGCCGAAGATTTTGCTATCTTAGTAGATGTTGAACACATTAGTTCCATGCATTTTACGGCTATACTTAAATGGTAATCATTACAATAATGTAACCATTTATGTTTTTTAAAAGCTCTTTTTTATAATTGGCTTTTTTTATTGGCCAGAATTTAAAAATTTAGATCTTCCATTATTCGATTATGTTAGCATATTCACATTTTTTGGATTTTTTATATTTTAATTGACCATTTTTCACAAATTTTGAATCTACATAATATAAGATTTAAATTTTGAAATAATTTGAAAAACCGGTGGTTTCAGTTCATCTTTCATATTTAAAAAAACCTCTTCTTCCAATTTTTTGTGAAACTATCACCAGCTTAGCCTTTTTTTGATATTATTGTGGACTACATTTTTTTTGATAGATCATTAAAAATATGTAATATTTCAGGTGAACCAGGATTTGAACTCACAATGAACCTACTCTATAGAAGTCAATCGACCAAGCGAGCTACTTCAGTATCAAGTGAGTATTGATCCAAATAAATAATTATTTATAAATATCCAGTTCGATATTAAAAATTGTAGGGTTCTTTGTTTATAAATATGATGAACACTTGATTACATCTCCAATTAATGCTCAACTCAACATTCTTAGATTTTTCATTCATAATACTTTGTACTAATAATATATATACGAATCAACTATTTTTTTCACTGCTTGCTATGAAGTTGATAATTATTGCGTCGTCCAGCCAACTGAGAAGTTGAATTTCTTCATTAGTGGTTAATAATTTTCTCTATTATTAACCTAGGTCAATAATGGACAAACTCAAATATTTTGAGAATCTACAACATAATTTTGTATACCCAGGAGGTTGTCTTCAACATAATATGTATGCTATTTAAAATAACTTAAATAAAATTATTTGAACAAAAATACCATTATCTCAACCAAAAATGATTGATAACATAAGGAGTACGTTCATAATCTATGGGGCGGTAACAGGCAGAGTATTTGTCAGTCAGACGACAGGGTAATCGCTTCTCGTGGTGCGTTTGTGAACGCTGTGGTGTAGAGTATGAAGTATATATAAAATGTTTTATTAACGCTTACTTTGTACCCTACTATAACTCTTTCACGAGTTGTGGACGCACTACCGCTGTAATTTGTTTTTCCTCCAATTGCGCATGTGTTCAAAGTAAAGTAAATTATAACCCAAAATTTGTAAAAATTTTTGATTTGGTCGTAAAATTGGTTTCCTTAATTCGTTGCACTTAATTTTGGGTTTCATATTTTACAAAAATACTTACATCGTCCCAGCTTGTGAATGAATAAATTATTATCAGTCCAACATAAGAATGTATCTACAAAATTTTAATTGAATATCTCGATAACACCTACCGCAATATTATCTATTCATGATTTATTACCCAATAAATCAATATTTCTATCAACTTAAAATATAAAATAAAATAATTATTCACAATTTATTTTAATATTAAAAATTCTGAGGTTTTTAAAAAAATGTTCTGTTGTATCTTAGTAAAACGCAGTTAATATATAAATAAATTATTAGAAGCCGTTATTAATTTATTCAAAATATATAAATAATTAATTTAAAATGAATATTAACACTTCTACATAAAATTCGACTCTAATATAATCGTACATTTTGTAAGATGTTTGTATAATGGGGCGACATTTGTCTCAGAGACTATTTTCCGAAGGAATCTATATTTCTATGCAATCTGCAATTGTGTGAATGGAGGTTTTTTGCACCAGTATTTTGAGATGTTTTAACAGTATGTTCTGGATACCACAGTAAGATGACGATGTTGTTCTCGCCTAGTTCATTGAATTCTCCCAGACATTCACATGCCTTTTGAAAACTGATTACACAAGAACTCAGTACTTCAATAGTTGCTTGACTGTCCGACAATAAGATCAATTCTTTGCCTTCTTTCCTCTCAATATTCAACTTGGTATAGTTCTTTTCACGATCTTAGAAACAGACCTAACCTTAGATGGGATAATGACATGCAATAAATCCATAAAAGTATTAGCAGTGTCAGGGTCGTGTTTATTTGGGTGTATGCCGATAGCGCGCAACAGTCAGTTTAATCCTTACAGATTATAAAAGGGTTCTAAAAGGGACAGGTTGATTGCGCGTGGACATGATATTAGATTAGCGTCTAGGAGTTCAGGTTACATCGGTCACGATGAACGAATATTTTCATACATAGTTACACTTGATCAACCGGGTTTGGGCCTGGGTTTTCTTATTTCTTTTTTAGTTTTTTATTTCTTATTTTCTTATTGTTTATACTATATTAGTGTATACACGAGCATATTTCTACAGTGTGGAAACCACTTATGAAATAAATTTCTTTATGTCATTATTTCAGAAAATTATGAAAAATGCCGAGACACGTCAACTTTTGTATTGAGTTGTGAGTTATGTAATCATAAATGAAAATGTACAGGGTGATTAATGCAAGTGTGCCATAGTCGGTGTTGTTTTTTTAATGAAACACCCTGTATATTTGCATATTTTTGAAATCTTCTCAATGAACCGATTTCAACAAACTGAATAATGTATGGTCAATTATGAATTATACAGGTTGAAATTTTTATTTTTACAGTTATTAAACACATACATAAAATACCTGATGTATTTGATTTTAATACATTAAAATAAATGCTCAAAATGTTCTCCACCTAGTTGTTGGCAATAGCGCAGTCTCCTTCAAAACTCCTCCTTAACTTTGTTTAAAGTTTGAGGTGAAATATTCCGTATTTCTTTAGTTATCCTGTCTTTAAGGTCAACAATGCTAGTTGGTTGTGTTGCATATACTTTGTTCTTGAGATAACCCCCACAGAAAAAAATCTAACGGCGTAAGGTCTGGCGATCTAGCTGGCCACTCAATAGTACCTCTTCGTCCAATCCATTTATTGGGGAAGATTTCATCTAACCATTAAAGCATAATGGCGTGTTGCCCCGTCTTGCTGGAACAAAACATTTTCATTCGGTAAGCTAGGATCTTTTGCGTTGGGATATAAGTATGCCAACGCAGGAATAACTTCATTTCCAAGCATATTCAAATATTTTTCAGCTGTCAAATTTCCATCAAAAAATATAGGACCAATAATATGGTCCCCTATGATACTGGCCCAAACGTTCACCTTCTGAGGGTACTGAGTATGTGTCTCACGCATCCAATTAGGATTCTCTGCTGACCAATATCTACAGCTCTGTCGGTTTACCTCTCCATTAAATGTGAATGTTGATTCGTCAGATACCAAGAGCTATCTCATTTCTGTACAGCTCATTCATCCGATTTACCGATTTTGTCTAATTATTGTCGTTTAGGCAATTTTTAGGTATTTATGATAAAATTCATGGTCGTAGCAGGTTTTGTTTAATATACAAATATGTCTAATAATTAGTTAGTTTAGATTTTTGATAAATCCATATTTTGCTAATTTAAAAAGTACCAATATGTCAAGTGTGATAAATTATCAATTTTGAAATTTCACCCTGTATAATTCATAATTGACCATACATTATTTAGTTTGTTGGAATCGGTACATTAAGAGGATTTCAAAAATATGCAAATATCAAATGTCAAATTTCTATCTAGAAATATCAGACCAATAATATGGTCGCCTATGATACCGGCACAAACGTTCACCTTTTGAGGGTACTGAGTATGTGTCTCACGCATCCCATTAGGATTCTCTGCTGACCAATATCTACAGTTCTGTCGGTTTACCTCTCCATTCAATGTGAATGTTGATTCGTCAGAAAAAAGAATGGTACCAAGAGCTATCTCATTTCTGTTCAGCTTATTTATCAATCTTTCGCAGAAATCCATTCTACGATATGGATCGTCTTCTGTTAACTCCTGCACAAAAGTTAATTTGTAGGGATGAAGTTTTTCTTCATAAAGAGATCTTAGAACAGTTGTATGACTAACATTATTTTCACGGGCAATTTGACGTGTACTTGAAGTTGGATTCTCTTCGACACTTAACAAAATATCCACTTTCATATCATCTCCAACGAAGTGTGGTTTTCTTTTCAATGGTTTTACATTTTTAAGTTCTCTGAATTGTGCATGAATTTTAGACACAGTACTTTGTGAAATATTAGGCAATTCGGGATATCTGTGATTAATAAGTTTGCTACTTCAACTTGACTTCTGCACTTATCCCTGTACCCGATCATCATTAAAATCTCAATTCGGTGAGGTTCAGTTGAATATTTCATTGATGATAAAATTCATGGGCGTAGCAGGTTTTGTTCAATATACAAATACGTCTAATAATTAGTTAGTTTAGATTTTTAATAAATCCATATTTAGCTAATTAGAAAAAGTACCAATATTTCAAGTGTAATAAATTATTAATTTTAAAATTTCACCCTGTAAAATTCATAATTGTCCATACATTATTTAGTTTGTTGGAATAGGTTTATTAAGAGGATTTCCAAAATATGCAAATATACAGGGTGTTTCATTAAAAAAACAACACCGACTATGGCATACTTGCGTGAATCACCCTATACATTTAAATTTATGTTTTCATAACGCACAACTCAATTCAAAAGTTGACGTGTTGACATTAGATAAAATCGCTCCATCAGTTTTTCTCGTGAAAATAGTGATTGGCAAAACTGTTTCGTTGCAAAGAGAAATCCGATAAAAAAAAGGTAGAACGTGTCGCGGGACACACGGTAGGAACTTTAGTTCCTTTTAAGCAAAAATTATGTAATACATCTGACGTTATAGATAAACGATTTGCATATTCTTTGGTGATTGAGTAGTAAGCATACCAGACTCTCACGCAGTAGACCCGGGTTAAATTCCCCCTGAGGAAGTTTTTTTTTATTGTTAATTTTATTCTTAAATAATTCATGAGGGAGTCCGACTGGCAACATCAACTAATAACAGCATCGTATATTTAAAAAATGAAACCGTAGCATTATACAAATTGGACATTCAAGAACTGTACGTTTACCACAAAATTAGTGGAAACATAAAATTTAATTGTAAAATGTTTAATTTGAAGTTATATTACAGTTTATAAAAATTTTTATTTTCTAGATTTTTTCTAGAGTGGGTCGTAGAAAAAATATGCTGTTCGACTCGTGTGGATTGTCCATATCGCACTTGAACGATTGAGCACTCCGCCTACGGCGTCGTGCTCAAACTTCGTCCTCGTGCGATATGGCCATCATATATCCACACTAGTTGCACAAACTACAATTTCTTCCAAAATATGTCCTTTTACATTTAAAAACAACCCGCCAAATGTCAAATCAATTTATCCATCCATTTTAAAGTTATCGAATTAAAACATTCAAGTTTTCAAAATTTCAGCACCCTGTATTTCGAAAAGTAAATGTGCTAGACCCCTTAATCGCTCAAAAACAATTATGGAAATAATAGTAAAAATGTATCCCAACAAATTCAAGTAGATCACCAGCACTGCGAATACCAGCTTTGCATAGAATTTCAATATAGCATCGGTGGTTCAGTGGTAGAATGCTCGCATTGCACGCGGGCGGCCCGGGTTCGAATCCGGGCAGGAGCATATTTATTATTATGAATCGCTGCTTCGTAAACGAGAGACAGACTAAGGAGGCCTAAGCACGCAAAAGCAAGGCACATAACGAAGCAATGTAACATAACGCAGCGTAACGCAACGCGTAACGGTCAGATGTTTTGCGTCGCGACCCCTGGTCGCTCAAACATAACCTGGCGTAAAGAACCAAAGTTCCAAAAATATATATCTGTAAGGAAACATCCTTAATCATATTGAATTGCGCGCGTGAATATGTCGGTAAATTAGATCGCCGATATATATGAGGAGAGAGAGAGTAGGCTAGATTAAATTCACATATGTCAATAAAGAACTAATTAAGAGAAAACGTGGTAGTTGAAACAAAACTTTATATTGTAATGTAATTATAAGACATCCTTGTGAATAATAGCTTTGAATGTTGTTTCTTCATTATTTACAGGTGAGACTAATAATTAGATTTTGTACATACTGTATTTATAATAATTACTTCATTATTTACAGAAACAATTCTTGTATTATTCATAACCTTGAAGTGACCCTACCATCTATACTAAATAGAAAGACATTATATATCGATTAATCAATCACCCGATTAAATTAATTGATCACCCGATTAATCGATTATTTTTCGATAGATCGATTATTTTGCCCACCCCTAATGTACACCACTGGATCAAAAATTGAAAAATGTTTTTTCTACACCCGCATAAATATTACCCATCTTTTCTACACCCATTTGTATATTATCCATTTCCTGCACAGTTTAAAGAATGGAAATGTAGGCCTTATCGGTTAACTGAACGTATATTATGATTTCATATACATCCTGGAACGTACTTATATGAAATCCACCAATCAGTATTCGCGTTTAGTACTCGTCACTCATCTTTTTTTCAATTTAAAGAAACGTCAAAATAACTTGTCAAAAAAGTCTCTCTCAGAAGCACTGGATTAAGAATATTTATTTACAAAAATGAACAAATAAAATAGTCCGTATAAATTGATAACAAATACTAAAAATAGAATAGAATGGGTAATTGAGGAGCTACCGATGGACATGTCCTTATAATAGATCTCGGTGGTTGAGTGGTAAACATGTCAGTCTCTTACGCGGTAGACCTAGGTTAGATTCCCCATGAAACAACTTTTTTTTTATTAATGATTTTATTTTTAAATAATTATTCTGCTTGATATTGATAACAACAACAGGTAGACGCTTGAAATATTTCGTATTTTGCATATTTATTGTAGATAAAGGTACGATACCTACCCTTCGTGCGGGAGTCCGACTGGCAACATCTACTTATAACAGCTTCGCATATTTAAAAAGGGAAACCGTAACATTGTACAAATTGTACATTTAAGAACTGTACGTTTATCACAAAAAAATTAGTGAAGATATAAAATTGAATTGGTACGATTATAAATAAAATTGTTGAACATTTTAAATTTCAAGTTATATTTATTTTACAGTACCTATATTCAAATGTTTATTTTCTAGATTTTTTCTTGAAGGGATCGTAGAAAAAATATAATGTTCGAATCGTGTGGATTGTCCATATCCACACTAGTTGCACAAACTACTATTCTGCACAGTTTACAAAATGGAAATGTAGGCCATCAGCTAACTAAACGGATATAATTTCATATACATCCTAGAACGTATATGAAATCCACCAATCAGCATTCGAGTTGAGTATCCGTCATTCATCTTTTTTCAATTTAAAAGAAACGTCAAAATAACTTGTCAAAGTTTCTCATAGAAGCGCACTGGATCAAGAATATTCATTTACAAAGATAAACTTGAAAGAAATAATCCGTACAAATTACCAACAAATAATACTTAAAAAAGAATAAATTGGGTATTTGAGGAGACCTCAGATTTTATAAAATTATGTAATAGGTACATCTGACGTTATAGATAAACAATTTTCATATCTCTCAGTGGTTGAGTAGTAAGCAATCCAGACTCTCACGCCGTAGACCCGGGTTCGATTCACGTGAAAAAGTTTTTTTTTAATTGTTACTTTTATTTCAAAAAATAATTATTCTGCTTGATAATAATAACAACAACAGGTAGACGTTTGAAATATTTAGCAGAATATTCATTATTATAGATAGTGGTACGGAACCTTTCATGAGGGAGTCCGACTGGCAACATCTACTTAGAACAGCATCGTATATTTAAACAGCATCGTATATTTAAAAAATGAAACCGTAGCCCTATACAAATTTCAAGAACTGTACGTTTACCACAAAATTAGTGGAAACATAAAATTGAATTGTAAAATTTTTAATTTGAAGTTAGGTATATTACAGTTTATAGAAATTTTTATTTTCTAGATTTTTTCTTAAGTGGATCGTAGAAAAAATATGCTGCTCGACTCGTGTGGATTGTCTGTATCGCACTTGAACGATTGAGCACTCCGCCTACGGCGTCGTGCTCAAACTTCGTCCTCGTGCGACATGGCCATCATATCCACACTAGTTGCACAAACTACAATTTCTTTCAAAATATGCCCTTTTACATTTAAAAACAACCTGCCAAATGACAAATCAATTTATCCATCCATTTTAAAGTTATCGAATTAAAACATTCAAGCTTTCAAAATTTCAACACCCTGTATTTCGAAAAGTAAATGTGCTAGACCCCTTAATCGCGCAAAACAAATTATGGAAAAAATAGTAAACATTTATCCGAACAAATTCAAGTAGATCACTAGCACTACGAATACCAGCTTTGCATAGAATTTCAATATAGCATCGGTGGTTCAGTGGTTAGAATGCTTGCATTGTACGCGGGCGGCCCGGGTTCAAATCCGGGTAGGAGCATATTTATTATTATGAATCGCTGCTTCGTAAACGAGAAAGAGACTAAGGAGGCACAAGCACGCAAGGCACATAACGAAGAAATGTAACATAACGTTTCGTAACGTAACGCGTAACGGTCAGATCTTTTGCGTCGCGACCCCTGGTCGCTCAAACATAACCTGGCATAAAGAACTAAAGTTCCAAAAGCTCTTGTGTTTTTACTGTTGATGAATGTGCCCAAGCCGTACTACTACGGGAAGATGACTGGAGCTACCGAAGAATAGTTCGTCGATTTAATATGAATCATACAACCATCTCACGGTTACTACAGATTCCTAGAGAAAGGAGATCATGCCCGTACAGCAGGACAAGGAAGAGATCGAGTCACAACACTAATTCAGGTTTGATTTCAAAGAATTCTGGCTCTTCGACAGAGATTTTTGACGTGTAATAGACCACAAATTCAGCTGCGCGAGGTACATGATTTACAAATTATTGCTGAAATTGTTCGGTTACGCTCAAGAGTCTCAAAATAAAACCTAGAATTGTTGCCAGGAGTTCTATATTTACTGCAGATCACCGAAGAGAAGGACTACGTTTTGCCAAAAAAACACGAAAATTGGGTTGGGGATGACAACGCAACACCACGTTATTTGGAGAAGGTTTCATTATTGTTTGCGAAGGTATTTCTTTGACACGCACGGACCTAGTAGTCATAAATAATGGAAGTCTGACAGGTACATACGAGGGTCGTTTTTTTTTCAACCTCCGATCGCATAGTACGAAGGCTAGAGGAAACTAGTGTGCGTTGTAGGCGACTGTGCATCTCCTCTTCAATAGATTCTGTCACTGGCGAGACCAACACGCCATTTTCATTTTCTGTTGAGCTGCAGTGAGGTAAACATGGCTGTCATTATTGATTCTCCCGCCAAGGGTAAATTGCGAAGTGTTATACGTTTCTTGCAAGCAGAAGGTAACAGTGCAGAGAAAATTCATCGCAGAATGAGTCGTGTGAATGGAGAAAGCTTTATGAGTGATGGTGTTGTTCTTCAATGGTGTCGAAAGTTTAAATATAGCCGAACTGATGTTCATGATGAGAAGGGGGTCAAGGATGCAAGTCTGTGGCTACAAACGACCTTGTTCAATGAATTGACCAAGTGAAGTGAACCTTCGAAATTATCGGTGAAATTTCCAGGAGTTCCAAGATCCACCCTCTATACTGTAGTGACTGAACAATTGCGCTATGGAGAAGTTTGGGAGAAGTTTGGGACCAAAAAGGTGTACTGCTTGTGGAGTTTATGCAGCCGGGAAGAACAATCAATGCAGATTATTATTGTGAAACCTCGCGACGCTTACGGAGAGCTATTCAAAACAAACGAAGAGGCATGCTGTCTTCTGGAACTGCTCTGCTCCTTGACAATGTCCGTCCTCACAGCGCGCAAGTAACCCAACGGCTCCGCCGTTACTCGTGCGAGAGGTGGAATTACTCGTTTTTGAGAAATTTTTTTATTTTTGAATTTGTTTCGTTTACTGTCAATTATGAATTTCAGATCCCGATTGATGTTTTACCATATACAGTGTGGAAACCACTTATGGAAAAAACTCTTTATGTCATTATTTTATAAAATTATAAAAAATGTCGAGACACGTCAACTTTTGAATTGAGTTTTGCGTTAATGTAAACATAAATTTAAATGTACAGGGTGATTTACGCAAGTATGCCATAGTCGGTGTTGTTTTTTTAATGAAACACTCTGTATATTTGCATATTTTTGAAATCCTCTTAATGTACCGATTCCAACAAACTAAATAATGTATGGTCAATTATGAATTATACAGGGTGAAATTTCAAAATTAATAATTTATCACACTTGACATATTGGTACTTTTTAAATTAGCAAAATATGGATTTATCAAAAATCTAAAATAACTAATTATTAGACATATTTGTATATTAAACAAAACCTGCTACGACCATGAATTTTATCATAAATACCTAAAAATTGCCTAAACGCCAATAATTAGACAAAATCGGTAAATACTGTGGATTGTTTTCTATTCTGTCAGTTGTTGATGTGTTGACAGTTTATACTGAAAAAGTGAAATATTTGTCAAACACTCTTTCCTTGTAGACATAACAATGAAATATTCAACTGAGACTCACCGAATTGAGATTTTAATGATGATCGGGTACGGGGATAACTGCAGAAGTCAAGTTGAAGTGGCAAACTTATTTAATCACAGGTATCCCGAGTCGCCTAATATTTCACAAAGTACTGTGTCTGTAATTTATGCACAATTCAGAGAACTTGGACATGTCACACCATTGAAAAGAAAACCACACTTCGTTGAAGATTATGTGAAAGTGGATATTTTGTTAAGTGTCGAAGAGAATCCAACTTCATGTACACGTCAAATTGGCCGTGAAAATAATGTTACTCATACAACTGTTCTAAGATGTCTTCGTAAAGAAAAACCTCATCCCTACAAATTAACTTTTGTCTAGGAGTTAACAGAAGACGATCCAGATCGTAGAATGGACTTCTACGAAAGATTGATGAATAATCTGAACAGAAATGAGATAGCTCTTGGTACCATTCTTTTTTCTGACGAATCAACATTGGCATTGAATGGAGAGGTAAACCGACAGAACTGTAAATATTGGTCAGCAGAGAATCCTAATTGAATGCTTGAGACACAAACTCAGTTTCCTCAAAAGGTGAACGTTTGGGCCGGTATCATAGGCGACCATATTATTGGTCCTATATTTATAGATGGAAATTTGACAGCTGAAAAATATTATTAAGCTTTAATGGTAAAAACTCATTTAGATGAAATCTTCACCAATAAATGGATTGGACGAAGAGGTACTTTTGAGTGGCCAGCTAGATCGCAAGACCTTACGCGGTTAGATTTTTTTCTGTGGGGTTATCTCAAGAACAAAGTATATGCAACACAACCAACTAGCATTGTAGACCTCAAAGACAGGATAACTACAGAAATACGGAATATTCCACTTCAAAATTTAAACAAAGTTAAGGAGGAGTTCTATAGGAGACTGAGCTATTGTCAACAACATATTCATGATATTAAATGGAATGTATTGTATTTTTACAAGATTTTTGTGCAATATTTGAAATAGATTTTATTAACATTCAAAACAGGTTTTTGACACCTACAAGTATTTAATATGCAAAGCAATTCGAAATTTATTGAACGATTGAAATTTCAACTTTTCTCACGAGTATATTTACAATGTTTTGCATTTTTTCCATATATTAATTAAAATTGCTATTATTGTACTTATAAGCTATTAATTTTATTTAAATAAACCTGATTCAACAAATAACCGAATTTATTTGGGAAAGTATTTCCATAAGCAGCATCTTCCTCTTATACAGGGTGATTCATTGGGAGATCGAGGAGATGGAGGTCACTCGATTCCGAAATATCCCTCACGAAACACAGGGTGTTTTGTTGATTTCGATTTCTGTGTAAGGGCATAACTAACTACATGCTTCTTTATTTAAGTCCACTTGAACCACTTATCTAACAGCAATTATAAATTATAGTTGAGAAAAACTGAAAAACGCGCTTTATAGATTTTTCAGGCTGTTCCCACAACTTTTTTGCTATGGGAAATTGTTGAGTGTAAGATTTATACTTCGGTACAAAGTGAGGGTTCATAATACATTTTATATATTATACTTCACACTCTACACAGCAACGTTCACAAACGCACCACAAGAAGCGTTAACCCCTTCTTCTGACTGACATCGACGTTATGTCATCAGTCATTTTTGGTTGAGCGCGAATTTTAAGCTAATTTCATTTTTATTTAAATAATATTATTTTGATTGGTAACTCCAAGCAGCAAATATGTTAAAGACAATCTCCTGGGTATACAAAAATTATGTTGCACAAGTTTTTGATAAACTACCATCCCAACTCCACAATTGGCTAGAAGACGCAATAATTGTCAACTTCACAGATAGTAGCTAGTAAATATTTTGTGTGCTACTTTTTCTAGACTGTGGAAATATTCAATTTTTTCATATATTATAAATAAGTTGCTAGTTTTTTTTTCCACTCATCAATCTATAAAGATAGGAACTGTATTGAAAAAAAAATACAAAATTTAAAAAATTCTTTTTTTTATTGAAAATTTAATAAAAATACACAACTTTGCTAATATAGCATAAACATTACAAACATTTTAAATTAAAAAACGAACCGACAACAACTAATTACTGTATATTATAAAAACCACAGCCTCGCAAATCAAAGGATGGCTTTTGTGTCATACGTAACAACATTTTGAAATTTTCTTAAACTAAATAAAAAATAAAAATAAAATGTCGAAATAAGGATATTTTTATCATCCCTGTAATAATTTCAACGTTTGAACAAAATTCTCGTATTCGAGTGAAACCAAAAATACTAAAAGGGAATTCCAGTAAGCTTCAAAGACTAGATAAGAATAAAAATTTAATAAATTAAAATGTCCAAACAACTCCTTACTTATAGCAACAACTTTAGTAAAGTTTTGGCCCCAATAAGTATTTTCAGTAAACACCATCATCATAGTTGTAACTAATGAGATAACAATAATAGAATAAATAATTTAATGGACAAAAACGCTTAGAGAAATGAGATTTTTTTTCTAAGAGTTGAGTTTTTTTCCAGTAAGTACCTATACAACAATAAATTATACAGTGAGTTTAATTTAATTTTTGGCAAAACAAAATATTAATCCAATTGGCTCCAGAAATTAGAACTCGCAGTTTCAATACAGGTTATATGAAAAAATAGTGTATGGCATACGATTTCAGACAAGGGGGCGTCTATTAATTACGTGACGTATTTTTGACGATTTTTCTTTACCCACTTCCCTCTTAATCTTGGGTGAGATTTTTCAGTATTTGTGTTTTGGGTGTAAATGTGTTGGATTTATCAAAAAAAATTGGTCAATTACTTTTATGACTAGTATTAGGGAATATTCTTGTGTCAGATTTTATTTGACACGTTTTTTTTATTTCAACTCAAGTGAACATTGATGCAATTTTACATCGTTCCCTGATAGAAGAAAATTACGTGATATTTACCAAGTGAGATTTGGTGAGATTCGGCTCTATCCCCCCCCCCCTGAACACCTCACATAATTAATGGACGCCACCCAAGATCTTGCCAGCTCTAGCATTCCATCTATTTCGTAATTTTGTTGCATTTTTTTTGTTAATTCTACACTATCGTTATTTTGTTGAACATAAACTATCAAAATAGACCTTAGAGTATCCGGGAATAACAAATTCGCAGCGAGTAAATAAGAGTGTGTATTCCCCATAATCTGTATAAACGGACATTGATTTCATTCATTTGTTCCCGAACTTAGTTCCTGGATACCGAACAGGTTTCGAAGTGAGACTTTTGGAAAGGATGATGATAAAGGTGTTCCAACTGAAAATGGAGAGTAGCGGTCACTGAAAATCATTTTGAACGGGAGATGAAGAAGAAAATTGTTGAAGCAACTCATGCCACGCTTTTGTATCATGTTTGAGACAAACATTTCGTGTATTGCCCCGTTTGTGTTGTCCTACGCGGGTCAAGGTTAGGGAGTTGGGGGAAGACCATAGATAGGAGTGAAGGAGAAAAAGGGAAATATGAATAGAGAGAGTATGGTGAAGGAGATAAGGGAAAGAGGGAACGTCGGTAGGTAAATGGAATCCAGTGAAGAGGGGTTGGAGGGTAATGAGAAATATTGTGTGTAGGGGTAGGTATGTGATGAGGTGATGAACATATTACGCTGATTCATTCTCTCCTCTCACCGTTCTAGCTTGGAGCATTATAACAGCAAGAAAATCAAACGGATTTTTGCCGCCATATGTTCCACACATCACACACGTTTGAACATGTCGAATGTTTGTAGAAATTGTCAGAAAAACAAAAAATAATCATTGGTCATTGTCAATTGTGTCTTCTTCCAAACCTATGCAACGGAAACAAATTTAACTTTGGTTGAAATCGAACCAAAACAACTGCTTTAAAATTTATGTGGAGCATTAGCAAACAAGACTAGCACCTGGAAAGTTTCACTTACAAAAAATTGTTTTTTGCTACCTTTCATGATAGGACCAAACATTTTTGATCACCCTGTATGAATAAAGTACTAGAACATTAAACGTACCTCTACCGATTTATTAAAATTTTGCAGAGGTTTGGCCAAAAATTAATTAATTTACAAACGCACCACATTGAGAAAAGGCAAAGTTCGGTAAGTTTAACTTTAAATAATTATATAAACCTCAACAAGGAATAAATATGTGTCAGCGTGAAATGTGATCATATCAATGGGATTAAATTAAAAGTCGAATTGGCCGTATTACCAGAAAAAGGATGACTCACGGTATACCCTACTGGCCCGGGCAGTGCATCAATGAATGCATTATCAGGTAATACTTTGCTAGGCCGAGCACTATTCGAGCCTCGAAGTACATTTTTTCCATCTCTTTTAGGATGTGAGCACCGATCCAACAAGTCTCCAGAACCGAGAAACAAACCAACTACCTGGGCGCACTGACAGTGAGAGCTCCCATCGAACTACAAGACACCTACGAGTCCCTAACCGGACGACAAGGGAAACATCGAAGCCAATTCCAAAGGGGAAAATGCCAGGAGTCATGGACATTCAAGAACTACGACGATCCCTGGTTCCAATGGATTTGATAGCACGGATCGGGGGTACGGACCATAAAATAGTTGAAAACCATTTATCACCTATTGTGATTTGAGCGTAACCTGCCCCGTATGGACGACCACGCTTGTAAATCATATGCAAGTTGCCTGTCAACCTGCCTGACAGGTCGACTTGCATGAGGAGTAGACAAAGTGCCCCCCCACCAGTCAAAAACAGCCTGACGAGCAAGTGAGCAAAGTGCTTTATTGGATGTTTGTTTATTGTTTAAATTTTTTATATTTGTGTAATACAATGGCTCCACGTTGAACCGAAGAGATAACAATTAAGTTTTTGGATCTTTACAAGGACCGGCCTTGCTTATATTGAGCTAGTTTTCTGAACTGTACATGAGGCAGTTCTGTTAGTAACTGGACAGATGCACCACGGGTATCTCTCCTATTAAGCCACTCTCTCACCCATAGTTTTCTCTTTTCCAGTTCTTCCAATAATATTTCACTAGATTCACTTACAAATTGCAGTCAATTCTTGAACGTCATCATAATATTACACAGAAGATGGATGCACTTTCTGCCATTTTTAATAAAACTTTCTTAAACACTGATTCGCTCACAACTGACGTCGTGTGGACAGGGTCAACGGCAAGTCCCCAGTACAGTACTTGCCTCAGGTAACCTGCTCCAAGTAACCTACTCATCTACTGGCCTCGTGTAAACCACCACAGAAGGACAAAGTGTCAAGTGTTACTAGACGCGAGCTTGGAATAAAATCGGCACGTTTTCGACTCGATATTGCATTCATAGAAGGCTCGAACTGTGCTCGGTACCTACTTCGCGAAACGTCCCCGGTTCGGTGACAGACCGGTGTACCGTGAATCATCCTTAAATGTGCAAATAATTACGAAATAAATAATATCAAAATATCTTAGAGAGCTAACCAACGAATAACAGATCTCACCCTATACAGCCAATTACAAACAAACTTTAAAATGAAAAATACACAAAAAAAACTAAAACCTTTCCAATTAAAAACTCGCAGATCTCATTTCTTGTAGTATATGCAACAGATCCTAATGATTTTCAGCCTTAATCTGCTCAGCCTTTATTTGAGTGGCAACGGAATCCGGTTCAAATCGTGTGTGCGTTCTCATATGCCTCGTAATCATGTCTCTTCTGCAGGCGGCGTAAGGACATATGGGACATTTGTAAGGTTTTTCGCCCGTATGAGTTCTTTGATGTGTAGATAAGTGATCCGATCTAGAAAACACTTGACCACAAACACGGCACGTGTAAGGCTTCACTCCTGTATGCAGTCTCATATGTCTAGTAAGCATATCACTACGAGCGAAGGACCTTTTACACACTTCGCATAAATAAGCTTTCGCCGCTGTTTCGCCGTTGTTCTGTCGACTTTTATGCCTGGAGGCCATATGTTTCGCTAAGCGATCGTGTAGACTGAACATCTGGCCACAAACTGGACAAACGTAAGCCACATCAGACCCCGGCGGCATTTCTTCCACGACCGGTGACACTTCGAGATTGTATCTGGAAGCGACAGATTCTTTCGTAGTCGGGGACGCGACGTCGCCTTTAACAACAGGTACTGAAACAGGTCCTCGGGGAGGCAAGAATCCGTGCGGGATAATTTGCAAAGGCGGCGGCACCATGCACTCCAATCGTTCTCGACTTCTTGTAGACTTCATCGACAGATCTAAAGGAGATTCTTGTGGAGACCAAGCATTCGAATCGACCGAACCTTTTCCGCAACCGGTAGAAAGTGTAAGAGGGTGTGGCCATGAAGGAGGAGCTCTTGCTCTTTCCGCTTTGGAAGCTTCAAACCACATCGGCAAGTCGGAGTCTGAATGGCTTCTCTTGCGGAATAGATCGGGCAGGTACTTTGAATGCAGGTAACGTTCGAAACTGTACGTAGGCGCTGGAGAAGACGGAGTCAAAGGTGATATAGGCGATGCCGGGAAGAATCTGTCATTGGGATGAAGCGGCGGTGGATGATGACCTATAACAACTCCCGTAACGCATTGATAACATGGACAAGCTGGTGGTCGTTGTAATAAAGGCGGGCTCGGGCTACCGTCATCCTTGATCCTTAGTGGACTAAATCGTATTTGTGGAGAGTCGGTTGAACTGTGAGGCGACTTGTTACTCGAACTAGCTGGACTAAAAACATCTTCATCTTCGCTTATTGTTTTGTACTTTTCTTTATCGGTTACATCGAATTTAAATACCTCAGGTCTGTATTGTTTTTCGTGCACCATCATATCAATTGTCAAATCGCCTTTATTGTTGTTGTACATTTCGGCAACATTGTTGTTATTAACTGAATTATCAGGAGATGGTTCGCTGTCGTGAGGAGATGTTCCTCCACCTGCAACAGAAGAAATATTCTGTATAACCAATAACAGCTTACTGACTGATGAGATTTAGAGCGCTTTCAGACGAGACACTTTGTGGCCGGCCACAAGAATCAAGATTCTAGACATAAAATGTGTCCCGTAATGAAAAACAGATTCCTTATCTGTGTCTCGTGTGAATGCGTCTATTTAAACTAATGTATTTTTAGCCACGCGATTATTTTCAGGCACTAGTAGCCGGCCACAAAGTGTCTAGTCTTGAAGCGCTCTTAAGTGCTATGTTAATATTAGACACATATTGACTCGCAGATAACAGACAAAAAACACACAACTGACAGACAAGACAGCAGAATCAAATATAATAGACAGGCTGTTAGAAATACACATAACAGACATACAGAAATACATAAAACAGACAGGCAGAAACTCACTTAACAAACAGATAAAAACACAAACATATACAACAAGCAGAATGACAGATATCACACACAGCAGTCAGGCAGACTTAAAATCACGGAAACACACATATGTGACGAAAAGAAGCATGCAACGGACAGATGAAAGTATATACAACAGAGAGGCAACCACATACAACAGGGAGGCAGACATAAACCCTCGTTACAGACAGACAGAAACTTACATAACAGACAGACAGAAACACGCACAACAGACAAACAAAATGTCACACAACAGACAGACAGAAACATAAACAACGGACAGTAAGTCAGAAACACACTTGATAGACAGACATGAAAACACATAACAAACAGACAGATATAAGCACAACAGACAAACAAAAACTCAGACAACAGAGAGACAGAAACATATGCAACAGACAGGAAGGTCAGAAACACACATAGCAGACATAAAAACACATAACAGAAAGACAGAAACATATACAATAGATAGGCAGTAATACTCACAACAGACAGACATAAAAACACATAACAGAAAGACTGAAATACGCAAAACAGACAAACAAAAACTCACACAACAGACAGACAGAAACATATACATATACAACAAACAGGAAGTCAGAAACAGGCAGGCAGAAATATAGTTGAAATAATACCCTTCTTGGTGTGCGTCATCGATTGTTAATGTCTTTCTAACACATTACGCAGGAAGAAATGGAAAAAAGGCAGGTCTGTGATTAATCCTAATCAAAATATCATATTAATGAACTGTTTAAATGTATTACGTATTACAAAAATTTGATTGGTTGATGTTTAGATTACGCTCAAGCTCAACCTATCAATCGAGAGTTTAAAATACTAAGAAGGCGTTACTTTCATAGCGGCAATAAGTCTTACGTCTTTTTCTACTGTTACACTGACATTTATTGACAGGTCTGTATTTTGTTGTTTACGATCAATTATTATTTATGAAAAGTGAATATTAATCTTATTGTTTTATTTATATGAATAATACAAAAATATGCATGAATGTACGGAAAAACATCAGTATTTTGAAAGTTCTCAAGTATTTTCAGTTAGAAAAAGAAGCTGGTATGATCTTATTTATCAAATTTAAGGTTAGCTATATGTCAAAATAGCAAATAAAATAAACGACATGCCGAAAAGCCGGATATACGTCACAATCGATGACGCACACCAAGAAAGGTATTATTTTAACTATACGCACAACAGACAGACATAAAAACACATAACCGACAGACAGATATAATCACAACAGACAAACAAAAACTCAGACAACAGGGAGACAGAAACATATACAACAGACAGGAAGTCAGAAACACACTTGAGAGACATACATAAATACACATAACAGACAGAGATATAAGCACAACAGACAATCACAAATTCAGACAACAGAGAGACAGAAACATATACAACAGACAGTAAGTCAGAAACACACTTAACAGACATACATAAAAACACATAACAGACAGACAGAAATAAGAAGAACAGACAAACAAAAACTCACACAACAGATAGACAGAAACATATACAACAGACGGAAGTCAGAAACACACTTAACAGACAGAGAGAAAAACACATATATTTGACAAACAGAAACATACAAATAGGAGCATATACAACAGAGAGACAACCACATACAACAGAGAGGCAGACATAAACCCTCGTAACAGACAAACAGAAACACACATAACAGAGAGACAGAAATACGCACAACAGACGAAGAAAAACTGACAGACAGACAAAAACATATATAACGGACAGGAAGTCAGGAACACACACACTTAACAGACAGACAGAAACAAGTGGATAACTTTGAGCCGCAATATAGTTTGTTATTTATGAAATCACCTATGCTTGTAATGCATACCTGTAAGTTTATCCAAAACTTGACTCAGTCTCTTTCTTTTCTTGAATTTTCCGACGATACGGTGATTGTGGTTGATTACCAATGGATGATTGTTATTGGCTTTGTCAGTGGTGGTGGAGGAGTCGACTGTACTCTCTGCCATCGTCATTTACACGGGGCGGCAAAGGGCCGCGGATCCTACGAACAGCCAGATAAGACCTTACCGGTTAGGTTCATAATCTGGTTCCTGAATCTCAATACTTCGCTGTTTAAAACACACCTGCAACCAAAAGAAAAATCATATAAAAATAAAATGAAACAAACGAAAAAGTTGATACACAGTTAGTAATTGAAGAGATAAATCAAGTTTTTAGAACATGGTAATTCTAAAAAGATAACGATGATACAGAAAATATTCCCGATAAGTATATTCAGTTAAAAAGAAAGATTTTTCCACCTTCGACATAACCAACTTTTCTATAAAAATATTTCGTTTCGGTCATCAAATTTTCTTTAGAAAAGATTATTTCAGTTCAACAACTTTTTATTCTCAATTGTTCGGCAAATAAAATTAAAATATTATTTACATAGCGAAAAAAAGGTCTGTTTACTAACACATCAAATAAAGGTACATGTTATATTTCTTTGTACCTGTCCCTAATTAGCACCTGACACCCTTCGTTAGCGCTGAGCAGACCCGATTGTAATAAAATCCACCCGCCCGTGGGGCAATAGACCTCCGGCTACTGCAAAGACATCCTTCCAAAGTACTAACCCCCCAAAACTGACATAAAAGAAATCGCGGGAGGCGGCGAACACGTGGTGCATTGCGGCGGGGGTGGGCGCAATGCACTCAGACAGACACTGCAGTGCGGAGGAGGCGGCATACGGACTGCAAGCTGTTTAAATCGTGGACGGTTTTATGGTCTTCATATTCACAGTGGCGTAAAACAAATTTTAAAATTAACGTTTGAGAATATAGGAAGATATTTTTCAAGTTTTCTTCATCATGTATTTTATTTATGACCGATGAAAAAACTCAGGATTTTAATACCCTTATAAAACTTGTAATTTTATCTTCTACTTACTTTCAAGTGCGGATATTAGAAAGCAAAACCTCAGCTACTAGGTATATGCAAGGTAATTACTGACAAAATTATAGCCCATACTACTTTTATTGGAAGATATTAAATATAAAATGTTTATTATGTGTTTACACTTTAGATAAACGCCAACGCGTCTATAGAAACTTAACTGCAAAGCCGAAGATTTATTAATATAAATAATACACTGATATTTATTAAATGCGATGTTGGGATGGATTTCTTACCAAATAGCGTTCATCATAAAAAAATAATAACAGATTTGAAACGGTCGTTAAAAAATAAGTTGAAATACACTTTCAATTTACTTAAATTCGGTTAGGTTTAATGAAAAAAATGTATAATTATGTTGAAAAAAGTCGTACGCCATTTTCATATATTTTTTTTTTAATTATAACAATCGAAACCGAACTGGACGAACTGTTGGAAAAAGAGAAATTAGAAAATTAAATATGAAGTAACGCGGTTAGATTCCGCGCTGAGGTAAAAATTTTTAAAATAAAATGAAAAATTTTTTTTGGTCGAGTGGGTAATGTAAATTGGCCGGAAAGATCTCCAAATTTGGCCCCCCTTACCCATTCCTTTTTATGAGGTTTCCTAAAGCGGCAAGATCTCCAGATTTAGCATTCCCCATTTTATTTTATGGGATTTCTTAAAGGGGCAAAATCTCCAGATTTGGCCTCCCTCATCCATTCTTTTTTATGAGGTTTCCTAAAACGGCTAGATCACCAGATTTAGCCCCCTCGATTTATTTTTATGGGGTTTACTAAAACGGCCAGATCTCCAGATTTAGCATTTCCCCATACTATTTCATGAGGTTTCCTGAAAAGGCGAGATCTCCAGATTTGGCCCCCTCACCCATTCCTTTTTATGAGGTTTCCTAAAGCGGCGAGATCTCCAGATTTAGCATTCCTTATTCTATTTTATGGGGTTTACTAAAGGGGCAAGATCTCCAGATTTGGCCCCCTTCACCCATTCCTTTTGATGAGGTTTCCTAAAGCGGCAAGATCTCCAGATTTAGCATCCCCCCATTTTATTATATGGGGTTTCCTAAAGCGGCAAGATTTCCAGATTAAGCACCCCATTCTATTTTATGAGATTTCCTAAAGCGGCTAGATCTTCAGCTTTGGCCACCCATGATTTCTTTTTATTGGGTTTACTAAGGCGACAAGATCTCCAGATTTAGCACCCACCCCCCATTCTATTTTATGAGATTTCCTAAAGCGGCTA
>CAJUYI010000043.1:422741-443698 GCA_910591695.1 Galerucella pusilla
TAGCACCCACCCCCCATTCTATTTTATGAGATTTCCTAAAGCGGCTAAATTTCCAGATTTGGTACCCCTGATTTCTTTTTATGGGGTTCACTAAAGCGGCAAGATCTCCAGATTTAGTATTTCCCCTTTCTATTTCATGAGGTTTCCTGAAAAGGCAAGATCTCCAGATTTGGCCCCCTTCACCCATTCCTTTTTATGAGGTTTTCCTAAAGCCGCAAGATCTCCAGATTCAGCACCCCGATTCATTTCAATTCGGTTTCCTAAAAAATAAGATGGCAGAATATATGAACCAGAGACAGAAGATTGTAACGAAGTTACTAATTTTCCGATTTGCAAAAGCAACAATTATTCCGGTTTTATATTTAAATATGTATTTCGGTTATTTTTTAACGTAAAAATGTAATCCTTTTTCGTATGTTATCAGAAAAATAGCCAGGTTTTAATATAATGTTTAATTCTTCCGCGATATTAGTTTTTACGAAGATTGTATCACCTCCGCGCGTCGATAGAACTCTGAAGGCTCTGTAGGTCGGCCAACCGCACCAAATCATACACCGACGTATACTTTGCTGGTAGCACTAAAAGGCATGCTACCGAAACGATAGGACAGTTAGTCCGCAGACCTCGCAGAGGCTAGAGGTTGAATTAGGAACCACCAGCAGGTGTAGATACCGAAATTTCGGAGAGCAGAGTCAGTTCTGGTAGAGCCAGCCGGGAACCGAACCAGAGAGCTGTAGGTCAGTTCTGTCCGTGACCCGAAGACCGCAGCACATATTCCGAGAGGATTTAATAAATATATTGGGAATAAGCATTGTTTTCCTTCAACTTCTTGCAACTCCGAGGAAAAATACAGCAGCGAATACCCAGGTTGGCAACCCAGGAGGACAGGTAAAATCTGTTTCACCGGCTACAATGCATTCGTCAACACCATATTGACCCCTGGAGTATTTTTCTTCTTCACTGACGCTGCCCGGAGCAAGTGGAGCATACCACTTTAAAAAAAACTGGCCCTCGAGGCATCCGTAACCAGAGTTTAGGCGTCAAATAAACGAGTAGCGACGGAAAGGACGTTACAAGATGAATTGACAAATGAAAGTGTTTTGATCGTTTGGGACACTGTTTAGCAGCGAACGGAAAACAATTTTAGCAATTAATTAAATGAATTTTAGAAAATTGGAAGTGCATTTGAACTTATTTTTTCAAGATATTATTAAATCTGTTATTTTTCATGATGAACGCTAGTTGGTAAAAAAGCTTAGCTCGCGTTTGAAAGTTTTGTACAGGAATCCCTACATCGCATTTTAAAAATAGCACAGTGTATAATTTTTATCCATGCTACGCCAATGGATATGGAGTTGCGGATATTAGTATTGTTTTAGTGTTTTGGCACTCGAAAGCATATTTTTGCCTCAGTGGAAAGGATTTTCATGCAGTCATATTTTAGAGGATGCAATAATTATATTAACAAAAAAATGTCAAGTAAAGATTCACGACACATCTTGAAATATAACATGAAAAGTCCAGGCGCGTGTAATCTCAATCTTTATCCTAAAACTATGAGTATAATGGTTGTAACAAAAAATTGGATTAAAAGTGTGCCAATGCCTTTACAATACAAACAAGCCAAAGCGCAAGAAATATTTTCACCGATGAGAAAGTAATAATCAAAAACTTGTGTAATGGGAGATTATGTATATAGTTTTTGTGTGACGTCCTTTATAATGGTTAACACAGAATGTTGTCGGATAACATAAAAACCACCCACCTTTCCTTTCCTTGAATATTTGTAAGTAGTATCTCCTTATAAGCATGACAAACTGGCCACAGCGTATGTGTTTAAATTCACCGAGTGCTTTGAATACAAATTCTGTTGCGGTTATCTTTTCATCTTGTTGCGACAGTTTACCTCCGAGATGGGTATTTGATTGGTTTCACATAAAGATCATGAAATACAATGAGAGAAATCGTTTATAGGACGAATGGACAGAAGGGCGACCTACGAAAACCTTTTAAAATAATAAAGTTTTTTTTTCAGGAATAGCTTATACGACACCAACAAGCACTAGTATTAAATATTTAAGTTTTCTAACTAAATATTGGTAACTGACCAATCCAGACACGACCTATGGTGGTGAAAAATAGATTTCAATAGTTGGATCAGCGAGTTAATAGTCAAGTCTATAATAGTATATAATAATAATACACCAAAGTAGTGAAGACTATTATTATTGATCGAGCATCAATATTATAGGTGCGAGGTTCATAAATGTCTTCAACACCATGGGGTACATACAATTCATTCCACTACTAGCCAAATTTAAGACAAAAAGTAAAAATAATTCACAAACGCACCACGAGAAGCGTTTACTTCGTCGTCTGACTGACAAGTACACTGTCAGTTTTCGATATATATTGTGAACGTACTCGTTATGTCATCAGTCATTTTTGGTTGAGCACGAATTTTAAACTAATGGCATTTTTATTCAAATATTTTCATCTTGATAGGTAATGTCAAGCACCAGATATGTTACTGACAATCTCCTGGGTATACAAAATTATGTTGAACAAGTTTTTGTTGAACTACTATCCTTGAATTCACAAAATATTTGAATTATTCCTTTGTCGAACTAGGTTAATAATAAAGAATTATCAACCACTAATAAGTTGAGAAATTCAACTTCTCAGTTGGCTAGAAGAAGCAATAATTGTCAACTTCACAGATAGTAGTGGAAAAAAACATATACACTTCATATTGGGAACCTTCCTTTTAGAAGTTGATTAAAAATAATTTAAATTAATCCACAGAATTTTATTAAACTCCCAAAATTTACTAGCCATTAAATAACCATCAAAAATCTATAGATTAAGACCATTCCAACGACAGCCTAAATTTTAACGAAGAAAAAAAACTTAGTCCCAATATTTTAAAAAATGAATACAAAACTTGAACTAGTTTACAAAAATGACTCTTGTTATTGCGGAAGTTCGTTTATTCGCCCAAAAAAGGGAAGTATAAAAAAAGTTTTTTCTACAAATATAACGATATTGATGCTGAAGTAAAAATCTAACCAACTTACACATAAGTTGATCCTCTCAGTAAAATCACATCTCAAAAGTAACTTGTACACTTTAACGTTTTTGACTAAACCACATGAACATCAACTATATATATAAAAGTTTATTACATAAAGCAATCGGTCTTATATCAAAAACTTTATCTCTTTTAGAAGGTAGGCAGGCTATTAACAAGAACACCCACTTCCCTCTTTGATACCAAGGAAAATCCCATTATCTTATAGTTACGGTTTCGAGATATGAAACTGGTGATTATGCTTCTGAGGATGCGGTAGATGCTTCCGTTTTCGATTTACTAAAATACCTGCTTTCGAACCACTTCTGGGAAATGTAAAAAAGATTTTTTTTTCGATTAATGCGATGCTATATCTTGATGTGATTATTACTACATCATTATAAAATTAACAATATCAACTTAATACATAGTCATCTGTAGGTTGTGTAATAATTCTACTCGGTTATTTGATAATCAAAGGTAATACTACGAGTGCTTCAAATTTTATCGATAATTTTTTCTTGTTTTTTGGCAAAAATATAAAAACAAACCGATCTTAATTCAGTTTGTTTGAATGTTTTTGCCTCAAATAAACAAGTTTGAGTGATGAAAACAAAAAATTATGTGATAGAATTTGAAGAACGAGTTGTATTTGGGAAGATTATTTTTTTTTCACTTTTGCTTCGAAGTTTATTGAAAAATGAACACAAACCGATTCAGTGCCATCACGCAAAGGAATATTGTACATTTGATACAAAATTTTAAATTGTTGAAAAAAATAATCTTCCCAAATACAACTCGCTCTTCAAATTTAATCACATAATTTTTTATTTTCATCACTCAAACTTGTTTATTTGAGGTAAAAACATTCAAACAAACCGAATTTAGATAAAATCCCTCGTCCTAAGGGACTCGTGATTTTATCAATCGGTTTGTTATCATATTTTTGCCAAATAAACAAGTTTTCGTGCAAAAGAAAAAATTATCGATAAAATTTGAAGCACTCGTGGTATTACCTTTGATAATTTTTTCCAACATTTTAAATTTGTTTATTAAATGTTCAATATTCTCTTGGGTGATGGCACTGGATAGGTTTGTGTTCATTTTTAAATAAACTTCGAAGCACTTTTAGTTGTCAATAATGACAAATTCAAAATAAGTTTGACGTTTCAATGTAAACAAGATATTAGGTTTTATCAGTATAATATCGAATGATTGGATAGAATGATATATTGCTATTGGTTTAAGCCACCAAAATGTCAGATTTTGACAAGTGAAAAAAATAAGCACCACTAATTCAAAGCAACCTTACCTAACCCAATAGCGTCAATATATATTTTTTCAACTTTATCTTCTAGGTTTAATTGGCAGGTTAAGTGCTTTACAAAAATCGGGTTCAACATTTTCTTTTAAATGAAAACTCTCCCAGTCCATCCGGAAATTGCGCCAGTGTACTATCAGTACGCATTATTTAATAATTATTTAAAATTACTCAATGTTCAATTTAAATTTATGTAATGAATAATGACTGAGTATTAATAATTCAACTTCTCTCTCGAAACTGAATTTATTTCCTACAAAATGTACAAAGCTGAACTTCAAGGTGAATTAAAAACCTTTATCAATAATATTGATTTAGGTATACAGGATGTACCAAACAGTTAAATATATGTTGCAGGTTGAAAGGTCTCCGATATGATAAAAAAGATGAGTCTGACAAAATATTTTGTCACAATCTGAATATATTATTAAAATTTTAGTAGTAGTTGATGTATGAATATTAATTTTCAAGGACAGTTTTGATAATTTTTTTGGAAAATAATCAATAATTGTGAAGGCATATAGAATACATTAGGTGGTGATATATCGCCAATAAAACGATCAGGAAATTTAAATCGAGTTTAGCTATAAAATTAAATCTAAGAGGAATTCGCCAAAAGAATTTCGGCAAAAAAGTGAATGTAATAATTATTCAAATTTGAATCATCAAAAGGGAATTAGAATTATTCGTTTAATTGTATACAAAATTTTTTAAAATAAATTCCATGTTCTTAATACTGCAATGAAACAAACCCTCAACTTTTGCAGATATGTATAACACGTTAGCTAAAGAATCTTTTTTTGTGTCATGAAGGATTCAATATATGCCGTCTTTCGGAGGAGATGTAAAACCGAGGTCCCGAGTTCATGGATGTTGTGATCGTTAAAGAACGCTACCACTGGTTGGAACACTAGTGGGTTCGCCAAAATTGCAGGTTAGGGGTAGAGTGCTCCCGGCGTCGGTGATTAGCCTCAGTCGAAGAAATAGACCGACGTTAAATAACAGAATAAAAAAAATAGTATTTTGTTTGATTGAATCCAATATCAAAATTTTTTTATACGAAACAAAATATTTGGGAGTTTCTAATTTTTAGCAAATTTTATGAAACATATAATCCACTCTCTAAAATTTATTGGACGTGATCGTGAGTGAGTATGTATACATATTGAAAAGGCGGAACATTTTTAGGTCAATACAAATCCTAACATCTCCTAACCTGAGTTTAATCGTATTCTCGAACAGGACATCATTCATTAAAGTTTTAAAAATACACCATAATTTATTTGAATTTTTCCATAGGTAGATATTTAATTTTGGGTGATTAAACTCCATTTTACCTTATAGCATGTCACAAAGACAACGTTATGTCACTCAATTTCAAGGACATAAATATATATTCTCCACTACTAGCTGTGAGGTGGACAATTATTGCTTCTTTTAGCCAATTGAGAAGTTGAAGTTCTCTATTAGTGGTTAATAATTTTTTCTATTAATAACCTAGGTCAATAATGGACAAATTCAAATATTTTGAGAATTCACGGATAGTAGTTCAACAAAAAATTGTGCAACATAATTTTTTATACCTAGGAGATTGTATTTTACATATTATTTGCTACCTACTTGAAATTTCCTATCAAGATGAAATTATTTGAATAAAAATGCTTAGTTCAAAATTTGCACTCAACCAAAAATGACTGATGACAGTGTACTTGTCAGTCAAACGACGGGGTAAACACTTCTCGTGGTGCGCTTGTTAATTATTTTTAATTTTTGTCTTAAATTTGGCTAGTAGTGGAGAAAATTGTATAAACACCATGGTGGTGAAGACATTCATAAGCTTTGCACCTTATTTTGGTGCTCGGTCAGTAATACTAGTCTTCACTACCTTGGTGTATAATATTCCATTATGTGGTCAGCTCACGTTTTAAAGACCGCGTTTCTCAAAAGCGTAGGCCTATTTTCAGCGCAAATTTGAAATAATTAGCAATAGAAATAGAGCTTCCAAATTTTTTACTTGGAAATTATCTCTTCTTTAAGAACCATTTTTCAAATTTTGATTATCTATTATATTTTAAGAGTTATTCGTGAAAAACCAGATATCTTTTTTTCCACTTCATCATTTCAAATTATTCATTATCTAATAAAACATTCCTGTAGATGTCATTCCAAATCCAATTCATATTTTTAGGAGCTTTTACAAAAATTATCACGTTTTCAAACTAGTCTAGACGTTTTAATGGATAATTTTGAGACTACCATTTTTAAATCTCATTTAGGGCACGTTGTATCAAACACCTGAACTCGATTTAATGATTATTGTTTGATATTAAATACATCAATCTGTCCAGTCTAAACATCAGTTATCATTAAACCGAGTTTAGGTGTTTGATACAACGCGCCCTTAGCCACGGAACAATATAACAATCGGAAAAGTCTCTTGCCATAGAACAATAAGTACGCGCAGCTTTTGTGCGCAGTGACAGTCTGTTGAAAATAGGACCACATTTCGACGTTGAACACGCCTAGATTGTTGTTTGTGTTCATGTCGTTAGAAAGTGTTAGGAAGCTGTATATTGAAGCTGTTGCCACCTCTTATTTTAGGATCACCTTCCGATTGTTCCGTGCCTGAGCTATCAAGGGTATTTTTTTTTGGTACAGATATGTTGACAATATTCTAACGTTTCACTAACAGAACTTGACCTTGTGATATAATTATTAGTTATCACCCAAGCACATTCTTGCTATAAAACTTTATTCAGTAATGTAACCTTTTGACCCCAGTTAAACATAAAAGTACACAGTAGTTCCCCTTTTCGTGATTGAATTTCTTTCATAATGATGGTGATCGTGTATTAAGGAACTTTGTATTCGAAAAGTAACACCTTCAGGTGACTTATGGTTGCAGACAAAGAGGAAACTACTGAACAATTGTTAATTTATGTAAACGCAGTCGCGATTTGTGCCTCGAGTAATATCGCAAGATAATGACCGGCATTCGCCGTATCATATATACACCATTATAATGCGCGGTGGATTCCAACACCCACTTCTTATACTAAGATAGCAATTAACACCGATGGACATAAACTGCACACACACGATCACAGTTGGAGCTTGAGGTTTTCAATAAGTGTAAAAAGAGAAATAATAAACTATATGATAAATTGAAAACAAATGTTTGCATTGATAGTACAGATTGTCAACTGTGTATCATTAGGCGAGCACGAGCGAACAAGAGCGAGCGAGCACTCTGCATCAATAATCTTCTGTGGAGTTAAGCTGCGTCCAGATTATGCCGATCGACAAGTGACAGCTGCTGCTGCAATTATTATTGCAGTTGTTTTAAACCAGCAACAGCGTTTTCGTCGCCCTCGAAGATTTTGGGTACGACCCAGCCTCGTCAATGGTAGAAAAAAATATCATACAGAGGAATTTATAAAGGATTTACTGCAAGATGAGGTTGATGAGTTAAGCCTGGAATACAGGTACCGACTTGGGTTGCATTCGATTCGACCCGACATGGATTGATAATGTGGGGTGACCATCCACACTGGATCAGCATTGTCGATCAACCATGTCGATCGACACCATTCGACATAATGTGGACGCGCCTTAAGGGATAACGAGCGAAGAAGTTGGTACATCAAAGAGAATACTTGTTCGTGCTCGTTCAGTGGGGATCAGTGTGGACGGAATTTTAACCTTCAAAAGTGCTCTCACGTCGATCGCTTGCGACACTTGCGCTTTGCCATATGCAACTTTGCCGGGCCACCACGTTGGAAATTGTTATTTACTGTTTAGGAACTTGGCCATACCAATGATGGCTTCACAAACTTCAGGTATTATTTTTAGAAAAACTTGTGTAGATATTTTAAAAACATACATGAGTGAGAGCTATATGGGTCGCCCATTGCGATAAATCTTAAGGTTACAGCAAGTCTTTCTAGCTCTCCTGTGGTTTGTATCATTTTCCATTATTTTTGGTGCCACCAGTTCTGGAAAAACAAATCGTGATCTTGCACCAGGACTACGCAACTGTCCATAAAGCGTTATCTCTGAATCGTTAATCAGCCGCTAGAGGCATTCCAGTGTTCGAACACGCATTGGCATAATTCAATATTAACTATGGTGTACGATATTATAATATTGTATCAAAATACATTTATATTCAATATGATGTTTTGTATTGTTAGTATAGTTAGTATTGTTAGTTAGTATAGTCATTTTTTTGTGAATTTTCATGTTAATATTTCACCCATTTTTTAAATTATGTCGCTTTGTCCATAAAATTGTAGAATGTTTCAGCACAATACAGCTTATCTCTCTCATACGCCGTACTTTCTTAGCAACCTGTGACTTGTTCCTGTTTCCGAAGATCAAGATGCTCTCACCAAAGTAGAGTTCCAGCATTACTCTGACCAATGGGATAACCGTATGTATGGCGAGGGAAGAGGTGCATTCGATTGTATAATTATTTTTAAAATTAAACTCTTTTCGATCAGCATCTTGTTCATATTACTAGCCAGACCTCGTAAATTTGACAAATTGATATTTATCTCAACGGTAACTGAATTCCAGATGTCGAAGAATCTATGGAAAATCTTGGTCCTCAAGACTCAAACAAATCTGTCAGATATATACGAGTAGGTATAATGATTTTAGATCAATGATCACATCACATATGGAGATAATTCTTCATAGCAAACGACACAAACAGAATCCCTTCTGTACCTATCAGAACAAAACAGGCGCATACATACATATTTTTGGTGGGAACTGAAAGTTACAAAACTCTGGGAATGGCCTCATATCAGTAAACTACAATCTGCCTTATGCATTCCTAATTCCGAATAGCTCTGGGACCTCTGTAAGGACAACCTACTATGAGCAGTTAGGCAAATGAATTAAAGTACTCTCAGTCTTTGGTGCACGTATCTATAGTCACAAACCCATGACAGAATTATGAGTATTTCCAGTACCTATGTATGTACGTATGTGTGCATATGGGGTAATATTCACTGAGACTTGGAAGGTTTATTGTGTTCCCTTTATCAAAAACTAGTAGCTCCCGTAGTCCTATAGGATTTCTTCAGGCTTTAACCTAGGTAAATGTCCCTCTTCTATCCAGTAATCTCCTAGATGTGCTCTAGGATTCTGAATTGCTGCGCAATTCGCAAGTATGTGGATGGAGGTTTCTTCTTCCATGCCACATAATCTACATTCTTCTTCCTCCACTATTCTTAGCTTTTTCAGGAGCCCATTCAGGCGACAATGTCCCGTTAGGATCCCAGTTGTGATTGTATGTATGTGTGATTTTTGGGGTGACATTCACTGAGACCTAAAAGGTCTATTGTGCCCTAGGATCCCAGTTAATACTCTATGTTTTACTTTTATTTAGGCATTCATTTGATCTAAATATATCCTATGCAACTATAAAGTGAGTGAATGGCAAAGTTGAAGGGGATAAATTCAAATATTCATTGATGAATATTTACAGAGGGTGTCCCATTTGAAAAAACTGAAATAACTTCCATTTAAGCTTTTGGAATGTAAAATTCATTCAAGATCATACAGAAAAAAAATTTCAAACTGTCTAAAAAGGTCTTCAGTTCTTTGTCTTTGTACATCGGTAATTTTAAAGCTTCAGCTTTAAATCTTATAAACTTGCGATTTTGAAAAGGGGTGTGTAAATTGAAATTTTTAGGGAAAAAGGTGGTTTTCTCCGAGATGGCTGGGAGTTTTAAAAAGGAAATTCGAGAGTGTACAGTACTAACTATTTCGGTTCCTTAAATGTGAAAAAAGTATGGAGTTACATTTGAAAAAAATTATGTCATTTGTCCTGTTTACTAATGGACCACCCTGTATACATGAACATAATTTTAAAATGATTGATTACCCTTTCCATATACCTTTTAAATAAATGTGTGAGTTATAATAATAATAATAATAATAATGATTTTATTGCTTCTGAAACAATGTTACAGCAAGGTACAATGTACAATATAATTCTGTATATAAAAAAGTAATTTTAAAATGGGAAAGGTTAAGCGAATCTTAACAACTACACACAAAACATTATTCATTCAAGACAAATTGGCGTAATTTCAATATATTTCAAATGTATTCCGCAATTTTCCTAGCCTCAAAAATTGTGATTTTATTTAAGGCATGAAGCACTGAGTTCACATTTTTAAGGCAAGGGATATTCCGTTTCATTGTTGTATAAATCGGACAATCAAACAGTAAGTGGAAAATAGTTTCCTTTCCATGAATATCACAAACAGTACAATCCAATTCAGGGTCAATAATGTATCCAATACCATTTAATGTAAATTTAATTTTAAAATGGGTAGACTTACGCAATTGAGCAAGAGTGCGGGTAACCTGGATGGGTAATTTTAAAGCCAGGTACGTGCTTGGTTCTGAGGTGGTAGGAAAGGAAGAATACAAATACATGAAAAATATCGAGACCCAACACTGACATCTGATACATGTAAATATGTATAATATTTGGACAACAAATCTTTCCTCTGCGATATAAAAGAAGGATGATTCAAATTGTTCCATGTATGGTCACAGTTAATATCAACAAAGAACTTTTTCAACTGAACTATCCAGTTATACTTCATATCTGTAGAATTGACCAAACGCAGTTGTTGTTTAAAACAGAGCTTAGGATAGCGATGATTATCCAATGTTAGTATTTTGTGTATCCAGTTGAGAGACATTTTAAAAATATTGAATGCAAACTTAACTCTTCCAGTCTCTAAACGGATTATAGCATCTGGAGTATTGATAGGAACTAATAGAACTCTTTCCAGGAAATATAGCTGAACTCTTTCTAAAACATCCAAATACCTCACTCCCCAAACAAAAATACAATTAAACATGACACTGAGGGCAAGTGACTCCAACAATTTGATTCTAGGTTGCCAAGTATCAATTTTTGTTTTAGCCATTATAGATAAAAGAGAACCTATTGCCTGCTCACCTTTGTTGACACTTGATTGGGCCATTTCATTGAATAAACCTGATGAAGTGAAGACTACACCTAAATATGAATATTTATTGGTTGTAGAATTCTAGAAAATTGCATAATTTTTGTCTTCTGTAAATTCACAGTTAATTTATGTATAAATGTGGGAGTTATGTACAATAAGAGTTATAGAGCTACGCCAGAGGTTTGCCGAACCCTGTATACTTACGTCTGGGAATATTGGAAGATACCAATTTCTAACAAAGAACAATAAAAATTTACTCTGGCAGCCAAGCGGCTTACCGTGTAATGTCAAAATTGAGATCCCCATTTGGAAGACTCAAGAAGACTGGTTAGGTTTTCTGAATATTCTGGCATAGATAACAAGAAAAAAAGCCTCGCAAAAAGGGTGCCGAAGGTGATTACATCGAACCAGAATCTGATTGAGCTTTTTCTATGGTTTAAGAACGCCTTCAGCATAATGGATATAGTATTTTTCATATAAAAGAAACTAAATTGTTTTCTTTCACTGTAGTTATTTGGTACAATTTTATTAAAAAGTCAGGTCGACTACTCATATAAAAATGTTTTCTATGTAAAGTAAATAATAATTTCTGATATATGTAATTAACATACATCGTAGCGAGAGAAATAGGTTCTCCGAAACTCGCTTTAATTGTCTTTAATGTCGTCATAGTATTTTATAATTGTTATCAAGAGAATCGTTAAATTTTACGACAAAGTTGTCTTAGAGAGAGAAGAAGAAAAAAATAACAGATTTATCTCTTTTGTGTGTGTCGGTCAGTAACTTAAACGAGAGATCGATGCCATTAGAATCATTAGATTTACTTGTCGGTATATTATCCAGAGTCCAATAGAATGGACTAGCGTCACCTTTCATCTAAGGCTCTAATTAATGGTTTCGATTTACTTTTTTTCATCAAAGACAAACTGACTTGCAACAATTCGCTAGTTGCTGCTACTTGGTGAAAGAAAAAAAGTAATTATTATCGGAGATATGAAACTGTGAAATGAGAATTGTCGTCATATCATGGTGAAAGTATGCATTTTTTAAATTAATACAACTCGGTTAAAATGAAATTTGAATCCAAATTTTCAGGGGAAAATGTACTCTTTGGACAAATAATATTGAATGATTTTGAAATACTGCTGCAAGCACATATTATTATTCTTTGTTTAACGAAAAAATGATGCTCCTAGCATTAACAAGTCGATATTTGAAAAATTTGAAATGAATAAACCATTCACCTACCACCAATATGTAATATCAAACATTACGATACTGATATGAGTTTCGTAATGAGATACCTTACCGCACTAGTGCTTTAAAGAAAAATTAATTGGAGTGAACGTGTCAAAGTTGACAGTTTGCAGAATGAGTGACAAGCGAGACACATAAACCAACGAACCCATTTATTATTAAGCTGATGAAATTTTCTCAATACATCACGGACTTTTTTTGAACTGCACCAATCGCTTATATTCTTTTTCGTATCTATTGCGTGATTTAGCGGGTTTGTATTGAGTTATTTGCAGCAAGTTCTATATCAGAATCCACACTTTCATAGTCAGAACTAATATAATTAATTTCAGGAATATTGACTAATTTTGAGTAAATAATTAACATTATTGGTAGTAGGTAAAATAATGTACTACATTCGTATCGTAAATTCATATTACAATATAAAATGGGTTATGAAACTCGGTCTAACGGCCTTGTTTGACAAATTTCCCATCTCATTTCGTAATATGAATTTTCACGACACTTATATCGTAAATATCTATTTCCATAGTTGTCGTTTCTCTGTCGTACCATCTTTATATACAGGGTGTTTATAAATTTATGCGACAAAATTCAGGAGGTGATTGCTAGTATGAAATTAAGATGGGTCTTTCCTATGAAAAAATTTCCTCAGTACACCCCTTTCCGTGATATCACCCTAAAAGGTGGAGACTAAAATAGAATGTTTATTTATTTTTTTCTAAAATTCCAGTACAGCTAGAAACTTGAAATTCTGTAATTTTCGTGCACTCGCAAAGCACCAACCATAGGTATTTTCCCAATATTTCTGTAACATTATACGGGAGTGAAATTAGCAGCTCTTAGTTTTTTTCGAGATGAAGTTTTATGGAATAAAATCCAGCTCAAAATCCGTGTTATATTTAAAAAAAAAATTTAATCTGAAATTTTTTACCTAAAAAAAAATAATAAGTAATATGATTAATAATAAATGCTGAGAATTCATGAAAATTACAGAATTTCAAGTTTCTAGCTGGACTGAAATTTTAGAAAAAGGATAAAAACACGGAAAGCGGTGGACTTTTGTTATAGGAAAGACCCATCTTAATTTTATACTATCAATCACCCCCTGAATTTTGACGCATTAATTTAGGAACACCCTGTATATTTTTTCTGTGCATGTGTAATGTGTATGTCACTGAATTCCTCCTGAGCTACTGACCCATTTTGATGAGATTTCTGTGTTTGTTCGAATTAATTCCAGAATTGTTTAGATCCACAATAAATTGGTCCCAGTAGGATGCGCTGCAATCAGGTTAATGCCGAACTTCTCCTAAACGGTTGGTCCTATTTTGATGAAATATTTTGCGTGTGTTTGGGTAAGTAACTGTGTGGTAAAGATGGAAGCAGTAGATAGAGCTGCAATAAGGTTCATATTTGAACTTCTTCTCAACGGTTGTTCGGATGTAGTTGACATTTTTTGTGAGGTCATTAAAAAATGAGACAAGTACATAGAAACAAATTTTTTTACCGGAGAAATTGGAAGAAAATTCATGAAAGTAGATTTTTCCGTAAACATATTCCTTCTATCAGGAAATTAACGGTACCTACCATCTGATTTTTCTACCCAAAATATGTAGCAATGTGATTTTTTTTCATTCAAAATAAAAAATTGTATAATATGTAGGATAGGACAACGTTTGTCGGGTCATCTAGAATTATATAAGATTGATATTTTCTGTATTTATATTTTTACTAAAATAATGCATGTACCTAATTTAAAAATAAGTCTTTAAACAATATAATTATTTTTAATAAGCATTCCAGCTATTCTCATTAACTGTCATTATGTTAACAATTATTTAACTAATGATAATATTAGTGTTGAATCAAACAATAATTTCCAAATTATTAAACCATGTTTATTTTAAAATGGATATTTTTTTATAATCTTAAAATTTTCTGTGCATTGCTTGCCAGCTGCTTTTTTTTCGTAAAAGGTGTTAAACATCAGATCAAACTAAACTTTTAAAAGATTTGTTCACCCGACCATCATCTTCTTTCTATGTATCTCGAAAAAAAATGCATTATAATCCTTAATTGAAAAAAATCCAATTATTTCAAATGCCGTGTATAAAGATACCTACATATAGATTGTACAGATACACACACACAAAAAAATCGCCAAGAGTAAGTAGATTAATAAAACCTCCTAACTCGAATGGTTCATTTGAAATTTAGATTAGATCCAAATAGATCATTTTACGGTGTAATAAGTCCAAGTTTAAGATTAGAATTTAAAACCTTTACTTCTTGCCCATTAATTCAAGCAAGCGGAAATTTTTAATACCATGTCCATGATACAGTGCACAATTAACGTCTTTAAAAAGTATCTCAGGAATTTTGTATCATTATTTTATCAGGAATACGTACAGAGTGACTCGAAATCAATGATTTATTTTATATTTACGAAACCTTGCATTTTTTAGTGCAAATAGATATACAGATCGCGAAAAGTATATTCGAGACATACTATTTACAAAAATACGACAAAGAAAATATGAGAAAAAATACTCGAAAGAGAGAGAAGAATAATTGTTCGCAGTCAGCGTTGGGCGTGTGTTCAGTTCCAGCTACCAATCTGATATGAAATCAGCGTTGCCAGTTTAGAATATTTGGCACTGTCTCTAAGGAATAAATAACTAATTGCATTTGACTTTTAACACGGGATAACGCCGTATTTAGTGGGAGCAAATCGAGATTGGTAATATTATAGACTTTTGAAAAATAAGTGAGATCAACACAATAAGAATAAAATAATATAGTTCAAGAAATAAATTGGACACATTTTTTTCAGTTATTTAACGTCGCTCCAACCAATAAGGTTATTAGCGACGAAAATAGGTACATGTACAAATGATTATATAAGGTGGTACAGTCTGGTTACTTCAACGAATTTAATTAGCAGTTCTGCGTCCATTTGCTCACCCAAAACAGTTTCCAAATTACCTGGTAACTCATTTTGTTTTCTTGATACCAGGTATTTGCAGCAATCACATATTATATGCTTTACTGTCAGGTCTTTGTTACAGATGTCTTCCTTTGCTATTAAAAACGAACTTTCACTTGTAGAAGCTTGGCGCGCTAGAAGATCTGCCTCTTTATTGCCACGAAAACATGGGATGGGACTCACATAGAACTCTATTCTTAGATTTAGTTTTTTTATATTATCTAGGTAGTTCTGTTCTGATAAAATTTACGTTTGGGTGTTTAGTGTAAAGTTGTTGAATCGACTGGATTGAGCTGAGTGAATCTGTTATTATTAATGTTTTTGGCTGGCTGACATTTTTAACATGTATTATAATTGGACAAATTGCAATCTGCAATAAATTAAATCTATACACTGCCTTCGATTTAACAATTATTGGTATTTAACATTGTTGCCGAATAAAATTGGGAATAACTTGTACAGATAAATACATTTGGCAACAGCTGACTGCGCAAAATCATTCTTCTTTCTCTTTCAAGTAGTTTTTCTAATATTTTCCTTGCCGTACTTTTGTGTAAATCGTATGTCTGGAATATACTTTTCTCAATCTGTATATTGACACAAGAAGGTCTTAAAGGCTTCCCAGTAATTTTTTATCAAGAAGAATCAAAGTTATAAAACTGTTTTTCAGTTCCTCAGTGTCTTTCCATTCCATTAGTTTGTCTTTCTTGGTCTGCACCTTTTGTTTTTTGAATCTTTCCTTTCCAAATGCATTCAACAGTACTACTTCCGTTCATTAGTAGCAAGTTAGTTTGTGCGCTCATCCTATCCCTCAAAAAATTATTTTTTACAAAAAAAAGCACTAATAGGAAGACAACATTTTTTGTAATAGGGACACTCTGTGTATTCTGTCAACAGATACAAGTCCAATTACGAGGTCATTATATTCAAGTAAGCACCAAAGATTATATGGATTAAAATTTTAATGAAGGGAACGGTTCAAGTAACTCGAAATAGATATAGGATACAAAACTCTCTAACAGATTGCACTACAAAAATAAATTCTTTATTCATATTATTTATTATAAAAAATGTATATACAGCATGTTTCCACAGTAATCTGACATATTATAGTGGACGATTCGTTATTCAATTTCAAAACGAAAAGTTCCTTTAAACCTGTGTGATAAGTTCTATTGTTAGTTAGTTACATGGTGTTGAATTTTTTTTAAATAAACTAGCCGTGCACCAAAAAATGCATGTCTGTGATCAATCGTAATCAAAATATCACAATAATGAACCGTTTAAACTTATTACAAACGTTAAGGCTAATCTTTGACTTAGAAAATTTGATTAGTTGATGTTTAGATTACGCGCAAACGCGATCTTTCAATCGGGATTAATTATATCATTCAAAAAAGGATGCAGACGTACGTTTCGTAGCGGCAATGTCTCTTTCATCTTTTTCCAATATCACACTGTCAGTTCTCGTTAGATCTGTACTTTGTTGTTTAACTTCAATTATTATTTATGAAAAGTGAATATTAATCTTATTGGTATAATTATTTAAATAATAAAAAATATGCCCAGATACACGGAAAAACATCAGCATTTTGAAAATTCTCAAGTATTTTCATTTAGAAAAAGAAGCTGGTAATTATTAATTCCATAGCCTTTTCGACTTTGGCTGAATACTATTCTGATGATTTTATTTATTGAATTTAAGGTTAGCTATGTCAAAGTAGCAATTAAAATAAACGACATACCCGGATAAACGTCATAAACGATGACGTACACCAAAAAGGCTATTATATAAACTATACGACTGAGAACTATCCACACCATATTCTGAAGACTTTTATGAAAAAATTGTAGCTGAATTATTTTTTTTCATGTTTGTCATTGAAATGTGTGAAAAAAACGTTTAATTTATTGTATACTTTTTTTATTGAATAAAATATATAATCTTGATGATTACTTTATGTATATAACATTATGTATATGGTCCATTTTTTGACATTTCATTCAATTTTACTTGACTATTTGAACGTTATTATTGTAATATCAATCTAGTGTTGAGAAACTTTGAATGAAATATCAAAAATGGACCATAAATGTCATTTTGCAATAAAAGTAAAAGTACAATAATTTTGAATATGCCGCCAAAAACTGTAAAATTACGGGAATCTTCTTTTTTTGGCTGTTAGCGAAGTTCACAACTATCTGATTTGTGTTAGAGGTACTGACGGGACTCTCAAGGTAGCACCACACGTACAAATAGAGGGCGCCACGGGTCAGTTTCCCATCTGTAAGTATTTTTTTATCTATGGTCTCGTTATGTGTAAATATTTATTTATAATATCACACTCGAGATTGTTTAAATATTTTTTAAGGAAACAGGGCTTTGATGTGAACTTATTTGGATGTTCCTTATTCCAAAAAAGTGAGAAAAGTGCTGGACTATTCTTCAGGTATTGTGATTTTTATAAAAAGTATTTTGAAAATTCCAATATAAAATGACAAAAAATAAACAACACTTTGTTGTATTCTCAAATCACTAGGTATAGTTACAACAAAAGCAAGGTTAAATCAAGGCGTTTATAACGAAATAATTTTTCAACTCACTTTAATTTATGGTTTCTTGTTTTGACTTTTGAATAAAATCGATCTATTAAGATATCTCTAAAATAGGTTAATACTTATCTGCCTAACGTATGTAATAGTAAAACGAATGATTTATTAACTGAGAAATAGAATAAAACAAGGTTTATATATTTAAAAGGATTGCAATGCCAATTTCTTTATCACTAAGTGTACAGAAATCGTAGGCATTTCTCGAACACTAATATAAACTAAATCCCACTTATTCAAATCTTACTGTAATTTGTGTTAATGATCAGGTTAGATCCCACGCACCTTTTCATTTGACAATTAAAAAAATTTCACAAAAAATTCATATAATTTCCTATTTAACAAGTGGTATACTTTTTCTAAAGTCGATGTGAAGACAGATATTCTCAATGCAGTGTATATATCTATAATAGATTAATAAACTCCCAAAATAGATCCTATAAATTTGTCGCTTTAAATGGTATCCAGAATTATCAATAAATTATGTTTATGAAACTTAAGGCTTAACTCAGACGGACAACAGCGACGCGACTAGTTTGTCCTTCAGCGGCACTAGAGACAATGCTAGACCTTCCTCCGCTACATTGTGTCATAATATGCGAAGCAAGGGCAGCACTAACCCGACTGGAAAAAGCATCAGACCATGACGTGGCACATGGGAGAGGACACACAAAGATAAGGCATGTGGATGACATTTTCAAAATGCCAACAGACCACATGACCACCAAATATATCTTTCGCAAGAACTTCGAGATTGTCATCAAAGATCGAAAGGAGCTTGAGGAAGAGAACGCACCACCACTTAGTAGAGCGAATGAACTGATCTGGTATACAGACGGATCAAAAAATGAACTCGGCACCGGAGCGGGCATATACAGCAAGACGAGCAAATATGAATGGATCGTCTTGCTTGGCAAATACGCTTCTGTATTTCAAGCAGAGGTCTATGCAATACTTGCATGTGCAAGGGCTAATAATATGAGAACCTACAACAACAGGCAGATCAGGATCTACAGTGACAGTCAAGCCGCCCTTAAAGCACTTCAGAGCTATAGGGTGACATCTCGGCTAGTATGGGAATGCGGAAAAGAACTTAGAAGACTGGCGACTCGGAACAGTGTAACACTGGAGTGGGTCCCAGGTCATAAAGGAATCGCAGGCAATGAAAGCTGACGAACTCGCAAGAGTAGGATCGTCAACTCTGATGAACGGACCCGAACCTGCTGTGGGCATCCTCAGATGCTTAACGAGGTCATGGTTAAAAGGGTGGTCGAAAGAACAACACAATAAACACTGGAATAATACGACCAGGCAAATACATGGGAAGAAATTCATAAAAGAACCATCAGAAAAAGTAGCGAAAGAACTGCTTTCAATGAGCAGGAACAAACTACGCACCATAACGGGGCTACTTACGGGACACTTTCCCACAAAGGAGCACCTAAACAAAATAGGGCTGTACAATGGAGACCTTACATGCAGAAGATGCAAAAAGGATACCGAAATAGCTCTGCATATACTGCAACTGTGAGTCGTTGGACCACAGAAGGCAGAAACTGTATGGTAGACCCCAAATGACAAAGACGACGACAATAGTGTTGAGTAGTGTTCATCAGTTTCAGTATGGAGAAACGAGAAGTGGCCAGTTGTCGCAATGCGAAAGGGGTCTGTCGTCCATGTGTTTTGCATTGAGCCACCGACAACGACAATTTTGAGGGTGATACCGTCCACAGGAAGCGACCGTCGCTGAGATCAACTACTAGAAGTCGTTCGTCTGAATACTGCTCTAACTCTATTGCATTTTTAATATAATGGCGACCTCCGCCTACTAACAACCACATTTATGAAGTTGTCGTGACGCGTCGCTGTGGTTCGTCTGAGTTCAGCCTAAAGGTCGTTCAGAAAATAGTTGTAATAAAAACAAAACTAGTTGAACACAAATCACAGCGCCACTGGTGGGTTTATTCATTCATTCATACGTCTGGGTTGGGCTCAACAGCCCAGAAACTTGTACTGAATCTTTGCACCATTACCCATGTTATCTATACCTACTGCCATTCCAAAAACTTCGTGTCTTCTATATAGGCCACCAGTTTATCTGGAGGAATCTTCAGTAGTTGTGATGGTTGTGTTATTTCCACTCCAAAGTGCTTCCGTCTGAGTCCTTGTAAGTTCTCAAAGAAGCAGAGTAAGTGAGTGGGTGTTTCATCGTAGAGTTTACATTTTCTGCACATAGGTTCACTAGCTTTGCCCATCCTATGAAGATGCTTCCTCAGGGTAGAGTGTCCTGTAACCTGTCTTCAAATTTCTCTTACCCAGTTTCAACAGCCTGGACGAGAGTTCCTTGTCTAACAGTAGATTCTTAGTATGGAGATGTCCTTGTGTCAGCCTCCATTTGACACCACTGGTGGGTAAAACTGATGTAAATCATTTCAACGACTTAGTGGGTCGCATAAATAACTAATCGACTCAGTTGTTGCTAATGCCAAATACTGAAATTAGGATACTTTAGTTCTTCTTTTGTATCAGCAGCTATCTTGCCGGCTCTTTAAACTGAAGTATGGATAACATTTGTATAGCGAGCTTATCAATTTTTGAAAATATATCTGACAACCTTACCTTATTCTCATGTATTCACATTGACTTTAGAAAGAGTATATAGATATATACAGTGTGTCCGCGTAAGTTGGCTACATATGGAAAACTATG